>WPAB01000061.1:0-52056 GCA_010134655.1 Fragaria nilgerrensis
TGGTCCATCAAGTGCGGCTGGACAGACTCAAGTTACACAGCATACATTCACAGACACGCTGAGATCTGCAACACGAAACTTTTTGGGCAACAGACTCCTTCCCTTGGAACAGTCGCCACAAAATATTCCACCACAAAACCGACAGTGATGCCTAGAGCACATGATTGGATGAAACTGCACCCCACAGAGAATACAAGAAGATGCCAGACTATCAGCCAGCCACTTTGGTGGGTCAGCTTCCAGAATTCATGTACATGAGCCAGGTTGGCATCTGTGAGTGTTTGTGCCATTTCCTTCCATGCTTGCTCGAGCAGATTATCAGACATCCATGAAAGTCGACACCCATAAATATCAGGGGAAGCCAACGAACTCACTTTCCCACGGGCCGCAAGAACATTTCCACCATCACATCCCACATGGTCATCTCCTTCTCATCCCCAATAAACTGGCCCCAACCCGTATCATTCTCGGGAAAGAACCCACCATTTGCGTAAAAACCTCTTGACCACTCCTCATGCTCCGTTTCCAACATAGGGGGTACAGAAACAGGTATCCAAACCCCCGTATCCTCAAAATGAGGAGCATCATAGTAAAAGTACTTCTTTTTCTCTGGACGGCCGGCTTCTGATACCTCGTGATCCTTCCCATGAAGCTCAGAGTCATCCTCTCTACATCTGTCAGTTCCGGTTCATCACTATACTTATGGTCCCTATGATTTTTATCTCCCTATCAATCTGTAATCAATACACAGTGCAAACTACCATCTTAGCTGATCCAAATTTGGAACAATTCGAAATTATAAGTCGCAAAACACAGAAGCAAAAAGGTCAAATTTACAGCTAGTAAAACATAAAAGACTTAGATGATTACATGATCAATAAAGATTAATTTTTCCAATTTTGCTTACCATACAGCCAAAAATTTCACTTCAACTATGAGCCTTAAAATACGTTTCATCATCAAATACCTCAACATACTATCATCAAAATTCCATAATTACCACGAAATAATACCAAAACTTACTTTGCGATATTAAAAATTGAAACTTTAATCACACAGATAAAATCACGAAGCCCAATTTGAGAAACAAACAAAGAAAGAGTGAAATTTACGGGTGGGTATTGAACTTTGGAGTTGGGGGTCTCATGGTAAAGCGAGAAATCGGATACCCTAGAAGACAAAGCCTCGGGTTCAAGTTCAAAATCGGGGTGTGTTGATGATCGCCGTCCATTGGAGTCTGACCTAATCGAGCTTTTGCTCTATGTTCTTGTTGGGCATATAAGAAGCATTAAGGGTGATTTGTTGGGAAGAGACGGATTGAAAAACCAAAGCTTTTGGAGTAATCGGAGAAGAATAGAGGAGTTTTGGTTTAGAGGGTGAAGCTGTAATGCGTGTCGGTCAGTCTTCGTCTCTCAAACGTTTCCCTATCTCTCTGTTATTGCTTTTCCGAGTTTTATTTAGTTTATTATACTTCAAGAAAATTGATTCAATTTTATTTTTTAGAAAATAATTTTTAGAAGAAACACTTTTTTAAGAAGGGCGGACTATAACTAATTGTATTAGTAGTGTAGTCAGAATAAAACACATACAGACCCCAATAAATTGTGGTAATTCACATATCATTACATTGTACATTTTTGCTTATCAACGATGAGGCTAACAAGTTATAATCTAACTCTACATATAGATAATTTTGGATAAAAAGTCTCGTTGCCATGACGCTCAATTGTGGTGCGTCAGAAGTTTTCACTATCTAAATGTAAATAAACATCATAATATGCAGGCACAAAACCTACTTAGGATTCCTAGATAAACTAGCAAAAACTAATTTACAACCCTAGACGCCCCCAAAAAAACAAGGCATAGAAAGCTAGAAAAGATAACCATTTTGGACCCAAGTATAAAAAACCATAGACCCAAGACATATTAGGTCCAGAGCAAACTAATGAAGAGGCCAAAAGGTTCGGCTCATGATCTCGGCCTAAGCTTGCAATCGCCACCAGCAACTATCACACCATCAACAAAAACCGTCGCACCACTGTAGGATTTCAACCACCACTACCAGAAGAAAGGCTTAGCCGACGAAAATAAAAAAATCAGGCCGACAAATTATTTTTTCGTGGCTAACATGGACTTTAGCCGACGACATTTTCCTTCGTCGGTTAATTTAAATTTTCGTCGGCTATGGTCAACTTTAACCGACGAAATTTTAAATTCGTCGACTAAAGAAATGTTTTCGTTAGCTTTAGTCTGTGAACCATAGCGACGACTATATAAAAGTTTAGCCGACGAAATCAAACTCATTTTCGTCGGCTAAAGTGCCTTATATTTGCAGATCTAGACAACAGCTCATCTGGGAAAAAAAAAAAGGAGAAAGGTTGTGAAAATAAGATATGACCAGAATGGTGAATGAAATACGTCTACGGTTGAAAAATCACGGTATTCGGGTTGGTAAAGTCTCGGTGCCGATAGTTGCAGTTAATGCAATTTTCCATTCTTTCTCCCTATGAGTATCCCTATCTTCGGTGGTTATTTTCCATAAAAATTTTATACGACTTGTTGCGTCTCATCGATTTGAAACTATTTTCAGTTGAAGGTCCGGCCAAAATACGTAATTTAGACGGTCCAATGACCTTTCCGTGCGTTTAGGGGTTGACTTACGGGATTGACCGTCTGGATCGAGCCTTTAACCTTGTCGGATCAAGTTGCATTTTTTCTCATACATGTATTTTATCATGATGGTCATATCTGACGGTCAGATTTTCGTTTCTCAAGTTTTATCATCACAATCACAACATGCCTACTAATGTTGTATAACTTGTTTACATAGTGTTAAGTAAATGTTCCGTTTCAAAAAAAAAGTATACGTAGAACCATCAAACGCAAAAAAGTCATGAAATAAGATATGACCAGAATGGTGAAATACGTCTACGGTTGAAAAATCACGGTATTCCGGTAAAGTCTCAGTCGATAGTTGCGGTTTTCCATTCTTTCTCCCTATGGGTAGCCCTATCTTCGATGGTTATTTTCCATAAAATTTTTACACGAATTGTTGTGTCTCATCGATTTGAAACTATTTTCAGTTGAAGGTCCGGCCAAAATACGTAATTTAGAAGATCCAATGACTTTTTCGTGCGTTTAGAGGTTTGACTTACGGGATTGACCGTCCGGATCGAGCTCTTACCTTGTCGGATCAAGCTGAATTTTTTCCCATACATGTATTTTAACATGATGGTCAGATCTGATGGTCGGATTTTTGTTTCTCAAGTTTGATCATCACAATCACAACATGCCTACTAATGTTGTATAACTTGTTTACCAAGTGTAAATAAATGTTCCGTTTCAAAAACAAAACTACATGTAGAACCTTCAAACGTAAAAAAAGTTGTGAAATAAGATATGACCAGAATGGTGAAATACGTCTACGGTTGAAAAATTACGGTATTCCGGTAAACTTTCGGTGCCGATAGTTGCGGTCAATGAAATTATCCATTTTTCTCCCTATGGTTAGCCTATCTTCGGTAGTTTTTTGTAAAATTTTTATACGACTTGTTGTGTCTCATTGATTTGAAACTATTTTCAGTTGAGGGTCGGTCTAAATACGTAATTTAGACGGTCCAATGACATTTTCCGTGCGTTTAGGGGTTTGACTTACGGAATTGACCGTCCGGATCAAGCCTTAACCTTGTCGGATCAAGTTGAATTTTTTCCATACATGTATTCTATCATGATGGTCATATCTGACGGTCGGATTTTCGTTTCTCAAGTTTGATCATCACAATCACAATGTGCCGAATGTATAAAAAGTACTATAGCCGACGACATTATTGAAAATTCGTCGGCTATAGTTAATAAAATAAAATAAAACAAATAAATTGAAAATATTAAATAAAAAGTACTATAGCCGACGAATTTCATTACTTTAGCCGACGAGATTTACAGATTTAGCCGACGAATTTCACAGGTTTAGCCGACGAATTTCATTACTTTAGCCGACGAATTTCATAGGTTTAGGCGACGAAATTTTTATTCGTCGGCTAAAGGTATATGGTATATAATTAAAACCAAGCGCTCGACAGCCTCCACAGCGCTCCAAAAAACCCTAAAAAAACCCACACCGCCTCCTCGAGCCCTCCACAGCCTCCTCGAGCCGTCCTCGAGCCATCTCCGTTCTACGGGCCAACGCCAACCCTCGCCGCGACCAAGGCTCTCCGGCCACTCCTCTCTCCGAGATCCCACGCTCTTCCCGGACAATTCAATCCCCAATCGGCCCTCTCCACCGGCACTCCCGCCCCCTGGGCTCCTCGCCTCTCCGTCCTCGCCAGGTACTGCTCAATTAGGTCTTCGATTCTTTTAGGGCTTAATTTCTTGGTTGCAATCGTAATTAGCAGAGCTGCGTTAATGAATCATATAGTTGATTTGAGCTGTTTTTGTAATTTCTAGGGTTAATCAAAACGAGAAAAGGGATGAAATCAAGCTTGTATACGTCGGAGAGTTTCGCAGGTCGTTCGTGATGAACATGCCAGTATGCTGCAGAAGCATGTCCATGGTTAGTATAGTGTTTCCTCCATTTAGCTTGGTTCTTTTCGAAATAAGATTGCTGCTTTGAGACTGTGTTTATGTTATGTTGAATATTTGTTTGCAGGTGATGCTTCGGTGTCCGGTGGAATGGAGATTTTGTGTTGAATTTGTTGTTGAATTTTTGGTTGTATCAACAAGTATATTCATCACTTTGTTGTTGAATTTTGTCAAATGAATCGGATATTGATTTAGACAATCTAGATTTTGTGTAGTTGATCAATTATATAGTTTAATCTGCTTGTTGTTGGTTATATGAAATTATTTTGGTGTATTTTGAAGGTTGCTTGGAATGGTAATTTAGAATTTCGGGTTTTTTTTTTATACTGGAATGGACTTATAGCCGACGAAACATGTAAGATAGTCGTCGGCTATAGTATTTTAATTTTTTATAAGGTTTAGCCGACGAAATTATGGTATGTTTCGTCTGCTAAACCCTTCTAAAGCCGACGAAACAGACTATATTTCGTCGGCTATAGTTTTTTTTAAATTTTTTATTACATACTTTAGCCGACGAATTCTTTAGCCGTCGGCTAAAGTCTCAGACTATGGTCGACGAAACATTTAAGATATTCGTCGGATACTGGGACAATAGCCGCCGACGTCTTCTAGTGTCGTCGGCTAAGTAATCACCGACGACCCTTTTCGACGAAACCATAGCTGACAAAGACTCGTTGGCTAAGATCTTAACCGACGAATTAAGCTAACAGGCCGACGAAACTTTTTTCGTCGGCTAAAGTGCTTGTATGGTAGTGCACAATCGAAATTCTGTCGCCGACCCTGCCACATCGCAACCCACCGCCTTCAAATTCCACAACCACGGACTTTTCCATCTCCCTCAGCAGCACGCACCAACATAGGTCTCCGATTCGACGACAGCATGAAGGTGGCAGGATCCAAATGGAGACCACCTGCAAACCCTATGCTAAAAAAAAAATCTCACCATTGATTCTAGCTGCGAGATCAAGCCGAGTCATCGTTGCTTGTGCCAACGCCTCCTTCAGCCGAAAAAAACCATGAAAGCTTGATGAAACCCCTAACCTTGCTCAGATCGGTCTTGCTCCGTGATTGAAATTAAATAGGATACCTGTTTGGCGCACTTCTGAGACCAGCAAGGCAGAGATCATCACATATCTAGTCGCTCCCGGACGAGTAATTTGGCAAAAGTAGAGAAATTGGTTTTTGAAGGCTTATGGGTTTTCTCTCGCCGTCTTTAAATTTTTCGTGTTGGCTAGGCATTGAAAAAGATTGTTTTCATGTTTTCTTAGAAGAACCACATGATGTGATAAGTCAGCTGTTTAGTATAGAAACCTCATGTTAAGAATTCGAGTCCCGCTATCCCAACTACAAAGAGAAGAAGAGACGGTGCACTAACTCAGATCTATTCTTGCCTCAACTCCCACAAGTTTGTGACCAACAAGATTGAGAGACATATAGTTCCGTACTTTTGTGGCAAAAGATTAGTTTGACTTCGTGGATAAACTCATGACCTCAGCCCAATACTGACTAGGTAGCATGTTATTAACTTGTTAATGTTTTTTTTTAAAATTATAAATAATTCACACATCCTACATATGCCAATGAGGTTTGAACCTATAACCTCAAAGTTGTTACTTGTTAATGTAATCGAGGTGACTTTCATAATTTTTTTCAATTGTAAGAACTAGATTATTGAAACTTTGGTGTATTGGTGACTTTGGTGTTTGTTAGAGTCACAATTAATACATTTGAATAGAATGCAAATGTTTACTTACTTCGTGTGGATCATGTTTGGTGACTTGCTCAAATTGGACTATTAGACTAAAGTGAAAGAAAAAACAAACAAACTTACAAACAATCATTATATGTAGCTATATTGTAGTTTTGTAGATTATATTCAATTTCAATATTCAAATAAGACTATTATGATGAAAAAAAAAAAAATAACCAAAAACTGATATTCATAGTTGTGTTAGAGCATATGCAAGCGGTTAACTCCATCACACAAAAAATCATGATGTTTGCTATATTGATGCCAACCAAAATCATAAGTGGGACCATTCAACTCCATCACAAAATCAGAGAAGCATCAACATTTGCATGCCAGTGTGATTGCCATCAACTGGCGACCCACGCACGTGGGCTCCTGCCAACAACTTTCTTTTTTTTTAAATTTTATAAAAAAAAAAGAGGCCAGACATCTGCAGAGCCGTTGGTCATTCATGGGCTGCCACATGGCACCCTGTTTGGTGCAACGGCTCTTTCAGCCCATTGTAAGTTTTTTTTTTCTTACCCCGAAAATTGTAAAAAAAACCCTAAATTTTTTCCTATAAATACCTAAATTTTTTTTCTTACCCCCATTCTTTTCTTTCTTTGGGTATGACAATCTACTTGCAACATCACCGGCCGATATCAAACAAAGACAATTTGTGGAAGAAAGTTCATGATGATTACGTCAAAAATTGGTGTGACATTCCGAAAATCCTTTAGCCGAGCCTCGTACGAAAGTTGCGCTCGAATCACATTTTTCGCGCTTGAAGAAATTCTCAAGAAGTGGCATACATGTCTGTACAAATCAAGAAACCGTGTGGCTAGTGGGACAATTTGTATGAGATATGCCTAACCATTTGTTCTTCATGAATTAAAGTTTTCCATTAATATATTTTTTGTTATTTTTTTGTCATTTTTTCTTTATGTAATTTTTTTTTGCTATTTCAATTAACATAGATCAAATTTTCGTATAAATCTAAATTTTGTAATTTTTTTTTTGTTTAGGAACTCAAGCTCAATCATTATATTTCAAGGATTTTAGCAAGAAATTTGACAAGAAAGAATGTTATGAAGCGGTGATAAATCATCCTCATTTCTTGACGATTGTGAGTACTCCTCTCTCCGTTTGAGCGGAATTTTCCAATTTCTCCCGAGCTTCATGACATGGATGGGCATGTTGACTTGGATGATGATGAATGATTCAACAACTCCGCCGTCCAACCAAGAGAGACCTCGTCCCTCAAGCCCGGTTAGGCCTATAGAAGTAAAGGCGGCCAAGGAAGCAAAGAAGAAGGGAAAAAAAAGTATGGCGGAGAAAGACGAGAAGTCTTTGGCTATTTTTCATAATATGCAATGTAATCAAAATCACTTATGGAGGCTACATGCGAAGAGACGAGGAAACCGCGTTCGGTTGGCTAGGGAGAGCTTAGAACTTGAGAAACGAAAGGAAGCAAGGTTGCCCGACTTGATGCTTTGGCGGAGTTGCAAGAAGAAACCAAAATTATGACAATGGATACAAGCATCATGACCCCGAAAAGTTTGAAGTGGCACAAAAAGAGGAAATCGATATCATGACGCAAATGAATGAGAGTACTAGTACTAGTGATGATTATTATGTTCCCTCTTTGATGAAGACTAATATTGTGTTTTTGTTATAATTTCAATTTATGTTCCTCACATTTCAAGTTATTTTTATATAAATAATTTTATGTTTTAATACTAGTAATTTTATGTTCCTCAATTACAATACCAATTAAAATTACAATACCAAATAAAAATTACAATGCCAATTAAAATTTTATTAAAAATTCAATACCAATAAAATTACAATACCAATTAAAATTACAATACCAATATTACAATACCAATTAAAACTCCACAAATTGATTATTGTTGGTTGGCTTCCAATGCCCAATTGTGCTACACTAATCATTCTGAAGAATTGTGTGGATATAACTGACTCGAGGTGCTCAATGCGGTTCCAAAATGCATGTTGGTTTCTTCCATTTCTTTCACTGGTAAAAGGAATTCGAACCCCCTCATGATCTACTGGCCCATCATAAACTCTTACCACCAGTGGGTTCAATAGATCTTCTTCTTCTGGCTCGACAAATTCTTTTTCTACAAATTCATCCCTCTACAATCATGTTATGCAATATGATGCAAGTTATCATTATGCTTTTTAGTGTCGAAGTCTTGTGCAACCGAGCTCCATGATGAAGGATTGCCAACGGGATTGCAGGATGCTGAAACACTTCTCTACATCTTTACGGTATGCTTCTTGTTTCTTTGCAAATAGTTTTTGTGCTTGCGATTCAAGGTTTGGAATAGTTTTTACAAATGTGGAGTACTTAGGATAACTTTCGTCAGCAAGATAATAAACATTGCTATATCTCCTACCGTTTGCGTGAAACGTCACAGCCGGGCTTTTCCAGCAATGAGCCTTCAAAGACCGATGATTGGTCAAACACGTTAATATCATTTTGAGCTCCTAGCACACCAAAGAAAACATGTCATACCCACGTGTCATGCAAGGCCACCGCCTTAGAATAATGGTGGGACGACCCTTTCGGCCACTGTAAGCCCCATGCCACCCGGTGGGTAGTTCTTTCACAGTTCCACTCCCAATGCATGCAGTCAATGCTTCCAATCATACCTGAAAATCCCCGCTGATCAGCCCTAGCAAGAAGCCTTTGTTGGAGCCCGGAGATACTGCGGACCAAAAATACCTACCACATGTTGGCAAAATTTTCTTCATGCACTCTAGTGTAGTTGATTCTCCTATCCTGCATATCTCAACACATTGATCAGCAGCTGCGCCGTACGCCAACATTCGGAGGCACCCGTCATCTTCTGTTGGGCAGCAACCCTAGTTTTCCAGTGGCATCTACTTTTTAATGCCAATAAGGGTCGTGGTTACATAGAGCCGTCATGATGCGGTTGAATAGATGGTGTGCATTCGGTACCTCTGACGAAATTCTTCCTCTCTAAAGATCGGGCGCTCGATGAAGTAATCTGCCATGAGACTTGTTCCCCCAGCTACCCTATGTCTGGGGTGATGAGAGTGACCAGGACGTGAACCGCGTCCTTGTGGTTCATCTGAAGTATCAAGATGTATCATCATCATGGTCGCGTTAGTCATCATGTCTCTCTCAGCGTCCTCTTGACTATGTTGTTGCCTCTGCTTTAACAATTTACGTAAAAAACTCATCGTAATGATGAGGAAATGTGGCGAAGTAATTGAGGGAATGTGTTTTTTAAGATTTGTAACTAGTTGTAAAGATTGTGTGAGTAGAGGGTGATGAAGCTTATTTATGGTGAATTTCAGATTATAGAACTTGAAGATCATGTTCGTCGAAAATCCTATCGAAAATTTAATGACATTATTTGACCGACAAACACACGTGTCACTTTTTGGTGATCGGCAATCCTATAACATTATTTGGGTGATCACAACATCTGACAATGTCACGTGTCGTCTGGTGATTGATTGATTATCATATATGAAATCCAAAAATAAAAATTAAATCGATGAATAGTGATTGCTAAATTGACAGAGCTGCACCGCTGCTGTATAAAAACATACACATAAAAACAATTTACAATGAATAGTAATTTATGAAAGCAATTTAATTGATGGTTTGATGTTTGAATGAGTGTATATGCTCTTACAATGTTATCGTTTACATAATACTAAACCCGACGTTCGAGATCAAAATAGCAACTAACTGTCAAGTTTAGATGGTGATCAGCTACTAGTGAAACCTCTAGTTACTATTCTGTATCTTTTTCTTCTTTTGAGAAGACCACTACTATCGTGTATTTTGTGTTGCTTAACATTATGAAATTGATTTAAAGTAAATAAAAATTAAACAGTAAGTTTATCAGGTCTGACATTTTATAGCTGGGCAGTCACTGTTTTGTGTCCGAAAGAAAGAATCATCGAACACTCGGCACTTACCACAAGCGACCCGGCGGAGACGAACCCAAACATCCTCCAATGGCGGCAGCCGCCAAGACTTCAACTCCCAAGCTCAAGAGCTTCGTCTCACTCCTCCTCCTGCTCATCCTCCTCTTATCAACCCTCTCCGGCACGTGCGGCGGCTCTGCAAACCGGATCCGGGTGGGTAAGAATAACCAGATTCCCAGATGCTGCGACATGTCGTCGGAAAAGCAGTGCTCGCAGAACCCCAACTGCCGCTGGTGCCGCAGCGAGTCCCTGGACGACATGTGCTTCGCCCAAGTCCGAGGCTCTGCGTTTGCCCCCTCAGGTCTTCACTTGCAAGTTGATCCGATTCAGCCAAAAGTTTTGAGCTTCTGTGAGTAGTTGAGTTGTTTTAGTGTGCTTTTCGCTTTACTCGGAACCGAATAATATGCATCATGTGTTGTGAATCCAGCTAGTGATTGATCTATTGTGTGGTAAATGTGCTTCGTTTCTTCAATTATTCGACTGGTTCTTAATTCCACGGCGTGAAATGATTGTGGCGCATTGTGCGAATTTTGTGTTGGAAGTTGATAAACAAGGTGTGATAGATAGTTTAGTTGAGGACTTTGTTGGAGGAAAGGCTCTTCATTTTTAGGGAGATTAGGCTTTCGAATCTATGGATTTTGCAGCTCCCTCGTGAAGCTGCTTGAGGGTTTTCAACTTTTCATTTCCTTGACAAAGCTAGATTTGAACCCTGCGATAGCTAGCAAGTAGGACCTCTATAATAGGAGTTAGATTATCCTTTCAAGTCATGTGTGGCAGCACAATTTGAAGCCGTGGCCTCCTACCCGTGACATAAAAGTCACAGTGACAACAAGCGAGATCTCTCAAGAAGAGGAATCATCCAGTTAAGAAGAGTGGCTGTAGTGCCAGAAACAGTTGGAGCTACTAAAAAGAACAATGTTCCTGTGAGCAAAAAGAAACCTTTCAAAGAGTTGGAAAACGCAAATCAGGGCCAAATATGCAAACGAAAAGAGATAGAGGAAGGGAAAGGAAAAATGCTCGAAGAGGCGCTTGCTACTCTACCCTTGTTCTTTGGAGTTTTAGGATTTACCATATGTCCTTGCTTTGGAGATATAATTTCTGCTGCCTAGAACTTTCATTTGGATTTCATTTTGGTTTAACTTTGAACAATTTGTGAGCAGGTGGAACTGGCATTGGATCGAATTAAGATCATGCTTTCAGCTGTATACTAAAGTTTTTGTACAAGACTTTTGAATGAATTCGATTCAGTTTTGCAAAGTACTGCATAATCATATCCAAGTTTAGCATCTTGCCATTTTTGCTCGTGTAATGGCACCTTCGTTAAAGATTAGCGTGGGGTTGCAATAGTTAAGCTGTTAACTTTCAGGTAGAAGGATAAACGAAAGACGTGTACAACAGAGATCCTGTTGGTTGAATCAAAGTGACAAAAACTAATTGCAGCTTTGCTCCTGTGGTCTGTGGAGGTCAATTTTCTTTTTACCTTCTGAGATCAGTTGGTGAGTTAGAGCTGAAAAATGTGAGGTTGTCCATATATCCAGGGTTTCGAATAACTATCCTGCAGGAGGGGAATGTAGATTTTCGTACAAGTTCTCAGCTTCCTATATGTAGCTATTGTTACACTTAACAGCAGCACTAGAAGTACAACTGAGGATCCGATTAGCGTCACAAACATAGAGCGCAATAAATTCTTCGACGAGTTCTCAGATCACAACTCTCTGCTAGCAAATTTTCCTACTCGACGACTTGGTACAAGAACAGCAGCAAGAACCGGCTTCTTAACTAGGCTTTTGTTCTACTTGAGAACAATTGTTCTGTATATGCTGGTACTAATGAATAGTAGCAGCAGTAGGGGAACCCTTCTAGTGAGGACTTTAAGTTGAGGACTTGGTGAGGACTTTTCGGCTTATCCCACATTTCGATATTATATTCACATCTTGACCGTTCAGTTTATAGGTATTTATGAGTAGATCATTTCTTTAAATTTTCAGCTATATTGAAAATTGTTAAGCATTCATAAGTATGATTTATCAATTATGAACTTGAACGGTTCATATTTGACAGATTTGGTTCGTCCATTAATTTGATCTAGTTTGTTGTCTTAACGAACACCAATTTAGGTGAAAATTTGTAGAAATGATCTACTCATATAAACCTAAAAACTGAACGAATGAGATGTCAAAATGTGATCGAAAATTAGGTCTTTTAAACCATAAACCGAAAAGTCCTCACCAAATCCTCAACTTAAAGGTCCTCACTAGAAGGGGTTTCCGCAATAGTAGTAGCATTCAAGTATACAATTCAATAGACAACATCCTCAACTTCCGCAGTTTGTTGTCTTAACGAACACCAATTTGAGTGAAAATTTGTAGAAATGATCTACTCATATAAACCTAAAAACTGAACGAATGAGATGTCAAAATGTGATCGAAAATTAGGTCTTTTAAACCATAAACTGAAAAGTCCTCACCAAATCCTCAACTTAAAGGTCCTCACTAGAAGGGGCTTCCGCCGTAGTAGTAGCATTCAAGTATACAATTCAATAGACAACATCCTCAACTTCCGCATTTGTTGTCTTAACGAACATCAATTTGGGTGAAAATTTGTATAAATGATCTACTCATATAAACCTAAAACTGAACGAATGAGATGTCAAAATGTGATCGAAAATTAGGTCTTTTAAACCATAAACCGAAAAGTCCTCACCAAATCCTCAACTTAAAGGTCCTCACTAGAAGGGGCTTCCGCAGTAGTAGTAGCATTCAAGTATACAATTCAATAGACAACACACAGATTCCACTAATTGAACAACATAACCATAAACCTTTTGTGGCAACACAGATTTCAAATCGAAATTGAACATGCCTGTTCAACTTTACACCACAGAAAATCAAATTAAGTTTCAAGTCTGCAAAGTTTCGAATTCATTGCCATTTTCGGTTCCACAATCCCCAGCAGCAGCAACATAGTCCTTCACAGCATCCCTCATATCCTCACATTGCTCCCCTACAAAAACTCCACCAACTTCCCCAGCTCCCGGTCCGCCATGTCATCCAAAAACGGCCGGACCGGCACCCCATTCTCCGGCTGAAGCGAATAAGAGTTCGGATTGTCATCCACAATCACCACGCGCCTCAAGTCCCTCCCCAAACCGGACAAGTCCTTCACAAACTTCCATCCACCTCCTTGCACGAGTCGCGGTAGAGGCGGTGGGAGATCACGCGCTTCCGGTCCAACCGGTCCAGCACCAACGAAGCGTACTCTCTCAGCCCCGCCGTGAACACCACCACCTCATACTTCTCCCCGAGCTTCTCCAGCATCTCGTCGACTCCGGGCCGCTTCAGGACGTAGAAGTCCAGCACCATGCCGTCGATCCTCGGCCGGACGACGAAGTCGTAATTCTCTGGCCGTGCTCCGGCCTGTGAGTGGATCATGGTCTCGTCGAGATCGAGCACGATCGTCTTCTTCTCCGGCGACCCCTGCGGCGGGAGCGGGCCGCCGGCGAGGAAGAGCGCGCGGCGAACCGGGGCTGGGGGTTCGGGTCGGGTCGGGTCGTGGGCGGCGGTTTTCTTGAGGATCTTGAAGCCTTTGTGGCGGTTGGGCGTGCCGACACGCGCGAGCTTGTTGAAGAGCTTGATGAGGCGGCGCTGGCACGTGATCAGCGAGGACAGGACTGCGGTGGAGGCGGCGGTTGCGGCTTTCTTCGCCGAGGAGCGGCGGTGGTGACGGCGCTTGGTGGCGATCGACTTGCTTGGGCTTTTCTTCATGAATTGGACACCATTTTTTTTTCTCTGGTTTGAAATCTAGAGAGAGAGAGCAAAGATTGCAGTTTGAAAATGAGGGTTGGTGCGGCTTTTAAACTTTAGGTTCGGTACAACGGTCGTCAGAGTAGGTTCGTAACCGAAGCTAAGGTTATTTTGTTGATTTGGTTGGGTGCGGTTTCAAAATTCACCGTTACAACGTTACATTACATAGAAGTGTTCTAACAAGAACTCTTAAGTTGAAATAGTATGATGGCAGATGTTTAGAGAGTGAAATAGTATGATGGCAGATGTTTTGGCTAAAAATAGTATCACCTATGATCTTGGGTTGATCACTTTCGAGAACCCCTATGCATGTTGTTTGGTTGTTGTTAGAGCTAAAAAAAACTAGAGTTTGTTCCAGTTGTAAGTTTCTGTTTATGTTGTTTTTGAGCCTTTTAGGTCTCTCTTGTAACAAAAAAATAAGATAGATATGATATCGATATTTCGTTAATTTTGTTGTTGTTACGTTGTCAATAATTGTTTAATTTAGTAGCACAAATCTCTAATTTGTATGTATATGCATTGTGAGTATATGTAGAAAACATCATGACTAGGGAAACCTATAAACTGTAAACCAAAATCAAGCTAGGTTCACAAGGTTTAGGTCAATATTGGTTTAGCTAGGTTCTCCCATCAACAAATGCTGCTCATGATGGATGTGAGAGATTTTGCAATTCTTATGAGTGTTGGTCCTCCGGAAGTTCATCGTAGCATTGCTACGTATTGTACGTATTAGTGTATTGTAAGGAGTAACAATCTTACTTTAGGGTATATTAGTAATTAGTGTGTTGTGAATTTAACTAGCTAGGAGTTTCAGAGTATGTAAACTTAACTTTCTAAATGAAAATCCATCGCACAAAAAAAAATCTAACTCTATGATTTCCAGAATGCAAGTTCTAAGCATAAGATTACATTTATAATGATCAAAATCACAATACTCAAGATCACTATCTTGATCCAATACTCCGTAGCTGCTGGTTTTTCCGATGGATAATATTCATGCAGACTAATCAAGCAGCATGGAGTTGATGAATTAACCGTTGTTAATACCGGAACATTAGTAAACTTTCCGGATCCATTCCCCTTCTCCAACTCCTTCTCCTCTTCCTCCTCCTCCTCCTCATCATCACTACCACCGCTATCATCGTCATCGTCGTCGTCGTCATCATCAACGGTAATCCATCCTTCGTCATTAACATACTCTCTCACAGCATCCCTAATGTCCTCAGACCCCTCCTCGCCCTCAAAAAACTTTAACAACCTCCCCAGCTCCCCGTCCTCCATGTCATCATAGACGAACGGCCGGACCGGAATCCCATTTTCCGGTTGGAGGAAATACGAGTTAGGGTTATCGTCCACGATCACCACTCGACCCAAGTCACGTCCCAAACCGGACAGGTCCTTCACGAACTTCCCGTACACCTCTTTGCATGAGTCACGGTAGAGGCGGTGGGATATGAAGCCCTCCCTGTCCAATCGGTCCAGCACCAGCGAAGCGTACTCTCTCATCCCCGCCGTGAACGCCACAACCTCGTACTTCTCCGCCAGCTTTTGCAGAAACTGGTCAACTCCGGGACGTTTGATCACGTAGAAGGTCATCTCGGTGCCACGAATAATGGGCCGGACGATGAAGTCGAAGCGATTGGGCAAAGTGGCCGAAGTGTGCACCAGTGTTTCATCTAGATCAAGAAGCACGGTTCTCTTCTCCGGTGAAGTTAACGGCGGGAGTGAGGGGCTTGTAGTTGGAGGTCCGGGTTCGGGCCAGGCCTCGTCTGGAGCTTGGGTTCGGGTTAGGATCTCTAAGCTGCCTTTGTCGGTGCCAATGCCGGAAAGCATGACCTTGGAGGCGGCGGCTGCCTTTTTGACAGAGGAGTTGCGGCGGTGGTGCCGCCTTTTGCCGTGGCAGTTCATGGTTAAACTCTTGTTTGCCCTAATCTTCATTATTTTTGACACCATTTTCTCTATGTTGCTCTCTTTGTATTGTACTTTTGCCTGAATAAAATGTAAGCACTGGAAATGTTTGGGAATCTGAGATTTCAAGAATGTCTTAAACTTTAGCTAATATGGTTAGGCCAAGGGCCGGTGAGTTTGTTTTAATGGCGGTTGCTTTGGTTCAACGGTGGTTAATTTTCTTGTTAAAGTGGAATCCAGGACTTCATGGTTTGGTTTTTGGTTACCCGGTTTAGTCTCGAGTGAGTACCAAGATTTATTGGTTTTCTAGTTCCTCGTTAATAGTCAAATCGCGTTCCATATCATTTAGTTTTGTTTGACTGATAAGAACCTTCTATCTTTACTAACACAAAACAAAATCAGAATTATAGACTTTCAGGATCTCGTTACATTAATATTTGTGAAGATAAATACTAGTTATATTTTCGATACAGATTATTTCAGAGAGACAACAACAACTAAATTTGCATCTTCAATTATCAACTAATCCCCTTGAGCAGACTGATTATATAAAAAGTATATATTTAATTATACAGTTAGTGTTTACAAGTAGTATTTTACCGTTATTTTGAGTTTTTTTATGACATTACGTAGAACAACATTACTTAGAACAACAAGAATCAAACTATTACAAATTATATAGGTTCAAAAGTATTACGACATCGGTAAGATTTCAACCTAAGCTTTCGCCAAGTATAAATGGATCCCCATATACTTATTAGTATTATTTAATTTTCTCTAATACCTGAAACTTTTTTTGTCAATTGAATTTCCACATGCATTCCTAATACTATGTGATAAGTTTTATATGCGATTTATAACGCAAAGTTGTGTGTTGTCGTGCACAATGTTCACGATAATCAACGACTTCCAAATTAGATTAAAAATGCATGAATGATCATCAATTAACCTAATGTGCGTGACATTTGATTCATGGTCTGAAAAAAGAAAAATAATTGTGACCACAGTCCCAGCACATATCTAATCGATCTCTGAACAAATAACTAAGAAAGATCGATCATGCCTAAGTATATGTGAACTCGTCAAACTTGCATTGAGAAACCGCACGTATTATCAACATAGTCGTCGATCGTAACGATAATGCAACCCAATTACGGTGACAATATTGCATGCCATAACAAACATTATCAACATGCAAGTAACATCTTGATCTAAATTCAAGGTATACCTACGTAGATAACAAAAGTTAGTCTCATATATGGAACAAGAACCACTACATAAATGTTTCTTTTCAACATCAACAAGCAAACACATGACATGGTTACTACTTTCTACAACAATAGAGTTCGTTGATATGGAAAGGAACAGAAAACGCTTCCGATTGGCACACCAATCGCTGCAAACCTACACCTTGATTTTAAAACTCCTGGTCAAATACACCTTGATTTTAAAGCTGTCAGATATAACCTCCGGTTAGCAAAACCAGATACATAGTACCCTCTTGTTAAAATGAAACCTACAAGGCTGAACCATATATACCTGTTACCATCAGGACAGAAATCCAAAGCATTAATAGGTGAGAAATGCCCTTTTTTAACAGTTCCAATCTCCTTTTCAAGAACTTATATCAATCAGGTGCGGTCGACGCCTTTCATGAAAGAGCTAGTCTTGGTGAGCTCATTTAGAGGCTTATCAGTAAATCTGATAACATTGTAGACCAAGGCACCACATAATGCTCCAAGAATCGGTGACACAAGGTAAATCCACAGGCCTTGTATCGGCTCCAGACAATTGCAGGGCCTAAGCTTCTTGCTGGGTTCATTGATGCTCCTGTAATTGGCCTACATAATAATATGTCTATATCACGTACATGAGAAACTAATAAAATGACATAGGTTAAAAAACAAAGGATGATAAAACAAAGAAGACAAAGTTCTTAAGCTTCCAAAAGGGAAAACATATCTCTGCTTAATTAGTTCTTACTAATAAAGTTCTAGTAATGATTGTATTGACTAGAGACATTAATAAGATTACAAAAAAAAAAGTAGAAGAAAGAATTCTACCCTGCAAACATCACATTCAGAAGAACCGTGGAGCCAACTGCAAGTCCAGCAAGCTCTCCAACCTGCATAAACAGACAGTTTGGAATACCATTATTGATACTTCAACATAATAAAATTAGGATGCAAACATTTTGAATTACATAGATCAAATTTAAGTAATATGATAACCTACTAGCCTAATAATCTGTTAAGCAAGTCAGCTCACCAATCCTAAATAGGCAAACTATGTTAAGTACTACTTAACTGAAAATGTAGAGCTAGAGTTGAGATTAAGAGGTGGAATAGTACTAACCGCTCTGCTATCAGTGGCCACACCAGAAACAACAAACATGAGGTAAAATGTGATGATGAACTCAAGCACGAATGCCTGCAAATTAGATCCGCTAGGATCTGTTCCTGCAAAGTGGTCTTGACGGTGTTGGAATAAAAGCCTTAGGGTACCACTTGCAAGTGTTGATCCAAGGACTTGAGCAATAATATAAGCGGGTACCTGTAGAGAGAGAAAGCAAAACAAAGTTACCAAACAAACTCATATTGAATTAGAAAGATAGGTAGTCATCAAACTGAAGTTGAATTACAAGAGATGTAGTGTTGAATGCATGAAGAAAATGCATTTCTCTATAGCAAGGGACCAAGGGCCATTTGCTAGCGTCGAAGTGCTTTCTAGCTAGTACATATAATTCCAGAAATTTTCTGTCAAAGGCAAAGCAATGTTAAATGTGATTTGACTATGCAACCCATACAATTTATTACCTAAATTTTACTGTCCCTAAAGAAAATTAAGAAATAAAATCATGGCTTGGTTTTGATTACCTCGCCTTTTCCATGGGAACCTATGAGTAATAGCGATGTTTTGGCCACGCGACTCAACAGGGGTAGAGTTAGAACTCTGGTGACGTCAAAAGTAAAAACAAGGTTGCGGGGCGTGCCACCGCGCGGGCGCGGAATGAGTGCGCTGTGCTGGATTTCTAATCAAGCGAAAAAGGTTTCCGGTGCCACCTCGCGGGCGAGGGATACGAGTAAACCTCTTGTTCACTGTAAATCGATACTCACTGTTAGAGCGAGTAGAGTAATAATCAAGAAGAAATGGAGAGTCCGAACGGGCTCTGAAGACCAAAACAAAGGGTGCTTTAGTATCTAGGTTTTGAGTAGCTCGAGAGTTTGTAATTTTGTATGATTTGATTGTGTGTTTATTTGATTGTCGAGCCCTCCTTATATAGCAATCCGCGAGTAGTTAGTAGAACCATAATCGCAATCCAACTCAGACTCAACAAATAGAATCCCACAAGGATATGTCTTGCTCGCAAATCGAACAACCGGGCGACACATGTTCATTTGCATAACAAACTCCGCTTTCGCCCCCGCGCTATCCAAAACACTATAGACTCCTATGCGAACTCAAACAATGATCTCGCGGGGTATCACAGTCCTATCAGAAGAATAACTCGTGCATTCCAGAGCCCGCGCCCTTAGTAGGTCCTTAACCTTGTCTAAAAATGAGCCACAGGTATTGGCCCAAATGCTATCCAAAACTTATTGCGAATCTTGGACCAAATCCTTGCTGGCTCAAACAGCGAAAGCAAGAGTAACAGCAGGATTTAAATGGGCACCGGAGATGTGACCAACAGGTTAAACCATAACCATCACCGCCAATCCCCAAGTAATTGAAATCCCTGGAAATGACACCAGCTTGTCTGTGCTCAAATTCACAATCACAGACCCACAACCAGCAAAAATCAAGAAGTATGTCCCCAACACCTCAGAAATAACCTGAAAATACAAAGATCACAACTTCAAACATTTGATGAAATGGTTTCGAAACTGAAAGATCACATTTTTGATTGTGCTTGAAACTAAAAGGGAATGTAACAAAGTTTATGTCACCTTTGTAAGAAATTTTGAAGAACAAGACATTGTATCAAGCTGAACTTAGACTATGTATATGACCGGTATGAATTCAAGCATTGGAGATGAGTTTAAAACTGAGCATAATCATATTAGTCAACTCATAATCTGTTAGGATTTTGAAATCAGTTTTAATACAGTTATAAAGTTTTTATCTGATTTTAGTTTTTGAATTAAAGAGCAGTTAGAAGGATATGACAGTTTCTTGATGGAAGAAACTGTCATTGTATAACTGGTCTATATAGTCAGATTTGGTCCATGCTGATACACAATCGTATTCTCATAAAAAGTCCCATTAACTTAGAGAATAGAACGGTGGAATCAGGAGAAGATCATCTTGACGACTTCAGTTCTCGCAACAAGATAAAAAGGGTCAAGTGTGTCAACAAGTAGATACAAGGTACTCCAAGTGTGCTAACAGAAGATAAGAGGAGCGCCAAGACGAACATAGATCAAGATGGATCACTCAAGTTATTCATGTAAGTTATGTAAATCCAGATTTCAGTAAGGATAGATAATGTTGTTGCTATCCCGAAAACACAGGAAGTTCAAGTTCATGTATTTATTATGAAATAGATTTCATTAAGTATCGAATTCAGTTCTTTCAATTGGTATCAGAGCAATCTATCTTCATGTGAATTACATGTTCTGTGTTTCTTTAGAATCCTGGGATCTTACCAATAATCCGCATACAGTTTTTATCAAGTAAATTTCAAAAGTTATCCCGATGTGCATATGTGTGCATAATATAAACTTGATGTGATACAAATGATCTCGTGTTGAATCAATGAAGCGCATGACATATATTTACCAGTATCATTATATCTGTTATTTATTTTTGATTAAGTTACTGCATATATACACTTACTGTGTTTTAGAACTACCAAAGTGCATAAGGATTTCAGGAAATATGCTTTTAGAATGTCTGCTATATATTTCTGTGATTTATATAGTTTGTGTGTCTTGTAAAAGTTTATGCATTATGCAGATTTAGGATTGATACTCTATGTGCAATCCTAAATGCAGTAGACTAGATTCAATATCATAAACTGATATCATGACTTGATCTGATATAGATACAGTAAATGTTCCTACAGTAGAAGTTTCATTTAGAATTATGTGTTTTTTGGTAATTAATCCGCATATAGTTATTTCATTTTAGGTTTTGAATGTAAGTATGTATATAAAGTTGAAACATGAACTGTTAAGGTGTCTATAATTCAAGTTTAGTTTTACATCATATGTATGAATTGACTACATTTACATGCCATATATATTAATGACATGTTTTAAATGAGATTGCATAAGATTTCTATATATATCACTACCAGAACAAGCACTTTAGCCGACGAAAAATTTTCGTCGGCCTGTTATCTTAATTCGTCGGCTAAGATCTTAGCCGACGAGCCTTCGTCGGCTATAGTGTCGTCGGGAAAAGGTCCTCGGTGATGACTTTAGCCGACGAAATTTTTTTTTCGTCGGCTATAGTCCCACAGTTAGCCGACGAAAAAGATGTCGTTGGTTTTTTTCCCAGACTTTAGCCGACGAAAAAATTAAGATATTCGTCGGCTAAAGTGTGTAATAAATAATTAAAAATAACTATAGCGACGAAATTTAGTATATTTCGTCGGCTAAACCTTATAAAAAAATTAAAAAATAACTATAGCCGACGAAATATGGCATAATTCGTCGGCTAAACCTTATAAAAAAAATTAAAAATACTATAGCTGACGAATATAGTGTTTAAATATCGTCGGCTAAAGTTGTTGGGTTTTGAAAAAAAAAACTGCAGAAACTTTCGGCCACCTCCAATCACGACCAAAATTTGACAGAATCTTCCTCTCAACATTTCGAACAACTTTCTAGAAGAAGTCGAAGCTCGATTCTAAGCCTAAACAGGTCAATCGACTGAAAATATAAAAATCCCCAATTTTAAACCCTAAAAACTTCAAATCTTCGATTCTCTTCACACACACCGAATCGAGCTACCAAATTCTAGGGGAATGTAGTACTAATCAAACTCAACTTATCCATATATAGAACTCACCAAATGGTGACCTAAGGAAGGAGAAATTCGATCGACACCGAATCCGAACCGGCAAAGTTTTGGAGCTCGATTTATCCCTCACGGCGGCGCCACTCGATGCACCACCTATCCAGCAATGAAGTAGAGACGACGGCGAAGCTTTTGGGACAAGTGTGGCGGTCTCCGGTGGCTTGACGGCGGAGCTAGGCCGAAAAGAAAATCTGGCAGATAATAGACTTCTTACCATCCATCTTCGGCTATATAAAGAACTTTAGCCGACGAAATTCTTTATTTCGTCGGCTAAACTCTTTTGAAAATTTTGGTTGACCGCCAAAAATTTCGGTTGAAAATTTTGAAAATTTTTCGACTTTAGCCGACGACTTTTCATATTTCGTCGGCTAATGTCCTTTGAAAATTTCCTCCAACTTTGGTTTACCGCCAAACAAATTTTGAAAGTTTTTGACCTTAGCCGACGACTTTTTTAATATCTCGTCGGCTAAAGTCTATAAATTCACGAAAACGCTCATATCTCCCCCTATATTACGTAGTTTGGTCAAACCTTTCACACGAAAAACTCTCACGTAGATGAGACGCAACCGCCTATATAAAAAATTTGAGACATTTACCTTCCGACGATAGGGCTCCCTATAGGGAATAATAACGGTAAATAGGGTTGACCGCTACTATCGGCACCGAGACTTTACCCGATTTACATGATTTTTGAACCATAGCCGTATTTCACCATTCTGAACACATCTTATTTCACGAGATTTTTGATAATTTGCTTCCTATGTAGAGTTGGTTTACAAAGTTATATAACCTATTAAACAAGTTATACAACATTAGTAGACACGTTGTGATTTTGATGACTAAAATTCACAAACCAAAATTCGACCGTCAGATATGATCATTATGACGAAAGATGTTTGTGGTAAAAAATTCAACTGGATCCGACAACGTTAAGGGCTCGATCGAAACGATCAACCCTAATCCATCGTTACTTATCACACGAAAACGCTCATATCTCCCTCTATATTACGTAGTTTGGTCAAACCTTTCACACAAAAAACTCTCACGTAGATGAGACGCAACTGCCCATATAAAATTTTTGAGACATTTACCTTCCGACGATAGGGCTCCCCATAAACCCGAATAACGGTAAATAGTAGATACGTTGTGATTCCGATGACTAAAATTCACAAACCAAAATTCGACCATCAGATATGATCATTATGATGAAAGATGTCTATGGTAAAAAATTCAACTGGATCCGACAACGTTAAGGGCTCGATCGAAACGGTCAACTCTAATCGAAAATAAGAAAACTGCATTTTGAAGCCCTAAACGGACTCAGATGGCCAAAAAAGCCTATACATCATGGCAATAGCGAAGAGTTTGACTCGTGGCGCCGTTACGCTTCCGGAAAGGTATCACAATAGTCAATCAGACACCAAATGCCAAATCTGCAGCATAGTGAATAATAAGGGTAAGTCAACTATCGGCACCGAGACTTTACCGGAATACCGTAATTTTTCAACCATTGACGTATTTCACCATTCTGGTCATATCTTATTTCACAACTTTTTTGCGTTTGAAGGATCTACGTATAGTTTTTTTTTTCCAGATGAGTTGTTGTCCAAATCTGCAAATATAAGACACTTTAGCCGACGAAATTATATTTTTCGTCGGCTAAACTTTTGAAAATTTCGTCGGCTAAACTCTTAAAAATTTCGTCGGCTAAACTTTTGAAAATTTCGTCGGCTAAACTTTTGAAAATTTCGTCGGCTAAAGTTGACCATAGCCGACGAAGATTGTAAATTAGCCGACGAAGGAAAATTCGTCGGCTAAATTGGACTTTAGCCGACGAAAAAAAATTTCGTCGGGCCTGGTTTTTTTATTTTCGTCGGCTAAAGCCTTTCTTCTGGTAGTGTATGCACTCAAGAACTTAAAACTGATCTGCTGTATACAAATTTTCTTAATCATATGCCACCAAAGTGGGAAATGGAAAAGAGATTTTACAGAAATAAGTAGATCATAAGGATAATATACATTAGACAGATTAAGTTTCACTTACTACATGCTACCAAAGTAGCTTAGTATACCAGAAACTATCTATTCATTTAGTCTAATATATATGTAAAGATCACATCATAAAACTTAAAATTAATTGATATTAATTTCCAAAGAAATGTATCAAGTATTTGGTTTGTGATTGTGCATATAACAGAACTTGGAACATTCAGATTTCACTAATATGTGTACACCACAAAGGTAGTCAGAGTCTCGAAAGTGTTTGAGTTTTCATATTCTTTTATATGATTTGGTATGAATGGTTATTCAAATCATGAATTTTCATTCGTTTTGGGACATTCAGAACATTCTAGTATCATGATACACTAGAAATTTTAAACTGATCAATTTCAAGTGCAATTTACCATGATCACATTGAGGAGAAAGATTCACCAGGAGCATTGTTTACAGTTGCAAGGATAGAAAGAAGCAAGAACAAGAGGCCAGCAATTTTGTGTTAAGGAAAATGGCTGAGATTCAGTGGGAGACAATTGAATGTATCTGTACCAGTGATATGAGAAAAAGCTTCTAGCTACTCCATCTTAAGGACAGGAAGGAAATAGAAAATTTCCAGGATGATGAAGTCAGTGATTTCAAGCAAATGGTTTAGTAATATTGATAAGCATCATGAGCAAATAAGTTGTTCAATAAAATGCTGAGCGAGACTTCTTCTCATCGTCAACAAATGATGAGTCTGGCTATTTTGTAATGAGCAACTAGAGGATGCATTTAAAGTTCAGTGTTGCATTGTGCAAGACATGTGTTTGAAAACATGACAGAATACAGTACATTTCCTTGGACTTCTATGTATGATCAGTGAAGTTGTGCAGTTTTGGGCTTAAAGATGAAGTTCTAGTACTGTTTAACCAAGTGAGAACGGCTCATGGTGTTTTCAATGAATTCACTGCTGCAACAGTTCCTAGAGTTTGTTGACCACATGATCACAATCTTCTTTCAAGATGTCAAGTTCTGAGGATTTTTGATAAAATGCCATAGAGAAATCTCTGAGTTGGAAGGGAACATGTTTTCAGAATAGTTTACAGGAAGAAGGCCATAAAATTGTATACTTTTATGCAAAGGATAAGAGATTATTTCAGATTGGATTAGACTGAAACTGCGTTGTTTTAGCAGTATTAAAGCAAGGGCTGCAGATAATTGCTCAAGCAAAAGGATAAGGATTTGGTTCTAATAGTTCAATTGTGAAAAGCGTTGTATTTAAAAGTGAGGTCTGACTAAAGTGGTGAGTATTTGAAAGACATATAAAGCGAGGATGGCATAAAGGTCTGACATGACTTATTATAAATCTCTCGAAGAAAACCGGAAAGAAGATCAGATCCACAGTCGAAGAAGACGAGGTCACCATTGAAGTAATAGGATGTTAATTTGATCAAGTTGAAGCGATTTTAGTCCGAATCAAAACAACAAGGGAGTCGACTATTACAGGTAGTACTAGGTGTACGTGGATGCTGATTTGTATACATGTATGATGCTAATGTTTTCGTTGGCAAGGTTGGAAGTTTCAGGTAAGATTGGTGGGCAGATGTTTGATGCATACCAGGTGCTTGATGAAAGATCTGACCCAATCTAAGTTATGAGGATTACCTCAATGGATATGTATAAGGAGGTTGATGTAATGGAAACATTGACAGAGTTTTGGTAATATGGAGGTGAAGGGTGGCCACAATGTAGGATGATGCGTAATTGAGGACATGGAAATATGCATTAAGAATGATAAGGTACAGTGCTTCAGACCCTTGTTCTTATTGCTATTTTGACATGTTTTCTTATGATTGTGCCATCATTGTTTATCATTGTATATATACCACATTGAAGCTATACAGATTCTACACATTTCCCTTGCTTAAGATAAGAGTTCCACAATTATTGGTTCTGCTTTAGAGATCAACATGCGAGTTTGTAATTCGTTGATTGAGATGCATTAAAATGTGAGTGGACATTGGCTGCGCTAAGCAAGTTTGATGAGGTAGTATAAAGATATTTGTTTGGCATGGAACTTGATGGTTTCAGGATATGTATGACTAGTCTGCTTAGATTAACGGCCTGAGTTTGTAATTTAGATGGTTGAGAGCACAGTATTATGATACAGAATAGGGATATCAAGTTTTGGGAATCACCAAGCAGGTTTGGAGACTTACAGGGATACTAGCATGGTCTTGTCTCCTCCCTGTATTTTGGGCATTTATTAACTGAAGAAAATTTATATGGTTATGGATTAAGCCATTAAGGGAATTAGAAACTCTAACATCTGCAATACCAAAATTTCTAGTGGGAGAAGAATTGAAGACTACAGTGAACGGTGTTTGTGAAATAATGCAGATGAAGTGCAGAATGAAATATTAGAGCAGTACAAGAAATGCCAGAAATTGTAGCACCAGAAAATACAGAAATACAAGTTGCAGCGCCAACATTAAGGTCTGGAGAGAAAGGAAATTTGGAATCCCAGATGACCTCTGTGGGAGACAAAGAAAGTTTCTAATCCCAGATAGTCAGCATTAAGAAGGTCTGGGAGAAAAAGAAAGTCTGCAATCCAAGAATGGTAGTACCAGAAAGGTCTGGGAGAGAAGGAAGGTCTACGATCGTATATGTCTACAGAATATTAAGGTCTGGGAGTGAAAGTAAGGCTGAAATCCCAATGACTTATGTTTACAATATGGAAGTAGAATCAGCAATAGAGGAAGAAGATCCCACATCATTTAATCATGCAATACAGTCAGTTAATAGTGATAAATGGATGGAAAGCAAGGCCAAAAATGGAGTATGGACTTTGGTGATTAAAGTTGATACATGCAAACCTATAGGCTGCAAATGGGTTTCCAAGACCAAGACAGATGCAGATGGGAAATTGAAAGATACATTGCCAGGTTACTTGCATATTTTGTTTTGGAATTGTGATCAGTTTGGGAAATTTGATTTGTTTAGCTACTGCATTGGAATCGTTGTTTTGTTGAATTGGATGAACACGATGCATAAAAGATCAAGTTATAAACATTGCAGCATAAGAAGTGCAGATTTGGCCTGTTTGTCTCTTTGGACAAGTGGGAGTTTGTGAACTCAGTGACACTAAGAGGATGCAATAGGGATACAACTATAGCATTATGAAGAACTCCATGAGTGTGCCTAGTCACTTAATGGTTCAGGAATTGATTCATATATGTAAAGTTAATATGAAGTACTGTTCTGTATTGAAAATCGTTATTTTGAGAAAGTTTTTGATATGACACCCCAATGAGATATTGTGTCATGGGCTACAGTGATCACAAGGAATGCAAAAGATGAGAAAATATGAACAAGTTTTAGTAAGGATCAAGGACAATCATGTATGCCAAATACAATATTATTAGGGTCAGTATTGCCTCACAGATTTAGCATGCAAGACTGCAAAAGAGGAAGAGGGCATCTACATCTTAAGGGAGACAAATTGCAAAAGGTCAGTATTTAAGCAAAATAAAGTGAACTAATAGCATTTGCTATATGCTTTGATTTTATTCCCTCAGGATGGATAAAACATTGTAGTTCATTCATGTTCATATATTTCATGTAGTGGCTGCATAATCAAGTTGTACAACTATAGATGCTGTTAATGTAATAGCAATTTTGCAGTCAAATGATTCTCAAGTATGAAATAATTTCAGTCTTCAATTTTATATTGAAATTTTGTTAGGACCATTTATATGCTTATATTGCAGATGATTACTTAAGTTTAAGCATATATGTGTTACTGTGTTTTGGGGTAATTCATGTGGTTTTATTTGCTGCATTATGATCTTGGAATGATGGTGATTTTCTAATTCACCAAGCCATCCTTAGGTTCATTGTAGTTAAATATAGCTGACAAAATTTTGAAACAGATTATTAATGTGAATTGAATTCAAGTGCGCACACTACAGCTACTGTGTTATATATGTATATGAGTTTTGAACAATGTTTAGTTCAGTGGGAGATTGTAAGAAATTTTGAAGAACAAGACATTGTATCAAGCTGAACTTAGAGTATGTATATGACCGGTATGAATTCAAGCATTGGAGATGAGTTAAAGACTGAGCATAATCATATTAGTCAAACTCATAATCTGTTAGGATTTTGAAATCAGTTTTAATACAGTTATAAAGTTTTATCTGATTTTAGTTTTTGAATTAAAGAGCAGTTAGAAGGATATGACAGTTTCTTGATGGAAGAAACTGTCATTGTATAACTGGTCTATATAGTCAGATTTGGTCCATGCTGATACACAATTGTATTCTCATAAAAAGTCCCACCAACTTAGAGAATAATAACGGTGGAATCAGGAGAAGATCATTTTGACGACTTCAGTTCTTGCAACAAGATAAAAAGGGTCAAGTGCATCAACAAGTAGATACAAGTTACTCCAAGTGCGCTAACAGAAGATAACTCAAGTTATTCATGTAAGTTATGTAAATTCCAGATTTCAGTAAGGATAGATAATGTTGTTGCTATCCCGAAAACACAGGAAGTTCAAGTTCATGTATTCATTATGAAATAGATTTCATTAAGTATCGAATTCAGTTCTTTCAACCTTCTGAATAAAGGGTACTGAGAGAAAGCTATCGCTTGATTCTTGACTGTTTCTAGAGGAAGGTTTGCCTTCTTCAACATTGACAAGATGGTTTTCACTACTTTCATCATAATTCGCAACCATGGCTTCGAAGTAGTAAAACAGCTAGGTGCTAGAAAGGTAGAAGGAGCGAGAGAGAACAAAGTGACTCGGAAGTAGAAAATTTGACGTAATAAACAAGGCTTATGATTCATATGAAGGTTTTTATAGTTGAAAAGTGTGGCAATGTATTGCTTGCTGTGAAATAGCGAGAAGGCAGTCAAGGCTGCTTCAACTTCTCACCGGAATTACAGAGCAGATATTGATGGTTCTCCATGTCTTTTATAATCACTATAATTAGAGGTATCAGGCCGGTAAAAATGCTGGTCCTAAACAAAATATACGATGTCTTTAACGTAAGACTACCATCAGTCCATCATATACGACTACACGTACGTGCAATGTCCGGAGTACGTAATAGAGTATGAACTTAATGTTTTTTTTTTTTTTTTTGGGTTCGAAAATAAATAAAGCAGAAGAAAGTGGAAACAGGAATTTCTGATCCTTTATAGCAGTAGAGATAAGAATGATGATACTGCGGCCATACTATACTGGTTTGTTTGAGTTTTTTTTTTTTTTTTGAATGATACTGGTTTGTTTGAGTTGACAGACATTCAAGGTCGTTTATCAGGATGTGCTATATATGCTATAGAGTTCTAGTCAGATGAGATGTCATTACCTCCGGGAGAATTGCATATGGTAGTTTATGGATAATTATCTGTAGAGAGAGTTGATAATATTTTTACCTCCTCTAAATTCTATTTTTATCTTGTGATTAGGTTAATTATCTATAATCTCAGGACTATTAGGTGTACGTTTTTCACACCCACTTTGGCTACAAAGTATATAGTAGAGATTAACATGTACAGTAGAATAACATTTGAATAAGAAAAAAAAAACAAAAAAAAAGCAAAACCAATTTCTGAGTCACTTTGTTCTGATCTCTTTCTCTCTCTTTCTTTCTTCGAAGCCATGGCAGAGAATCATGAAAGTAGTAGAAATCATGTTATCAGTGTTGAAGATGACAAACCTTCCTCCAAAACCAACCAAGAATCAAGCAGTGCCGTTCTATCTGTTCCCTTTATGCAGAAGGTGACATAAATCTTGTTACTCTTACTCATTTCTAGTTTCAAGAAAATTAAAACATGCGATCTTTCAGTTTCATCGATCAGATGTTTGACGTTGAGATCGCGATCGATCCTTTTATTTTCAGGTCATTGCTGAGGTGTTGGGCACATACTTCTTGATATTTGCTGGTTGTGGGGCTGTGATAGTGAATTTCAACACAGACAAGACGGTGTCGTCTCCGGCGGTTGCAATTGTATGGGGACTAGTTGTCATGGTGCTCAATTACTCAGTTGGTCACATCTCCGGTGCCCATTTCAATCCCGCTGTCACTATTGCTTTTGCTGCTACTAAGAGGTTTCCATGGAAGCAGGTGATCAGCTAACCAACCCATGCTTTTATTTCTTCATTTGTATCCTTTGAAAAGGGAAAACTACCAACACATACTCTTAGAATCTCAGTCTCTCAGATCATCAGTGTGTTATTGTTAGGATTATAGGAGCAATATAGAGCAGGGTATTTTGGTTTTTTAGCTATTCAACCTAGTTATCTTGCTATATAAACTCTTGTAATCTACATTTTACAATCAATAAGAATAGCCACAATGTAGCATGTAAAGTTCTTGCTCTCATTTACAATTTCTGCATTTCAATATAATAAATCCATAATTCCTATTAGTTATCTCAAAAAAAATCTATTACTTCTTGAATACGATTAATTAATGTAAGAATGACGTACTGGTTTTGCAGAAGGCATTGTTACCTAGTTTAATTGTTTTGGCTTAGACAAGCAGTAATCATCATTCAAACTCAAAATGCACGTCCTACGTATATATGTACCCAACAAAACAATATTACACCACTGTATCTCTAGCAAGGAAATCAACTTCAATTGATGATTATCTATCTTTCTAATTCACAGTGTTTTTTTGTTTGCTTTCTCTCTACAGGTACTCCCTTATATTGCTGCTCAAGTCTTTGGATCAACACTCGCAAGTGGTACCCTTAGGCTCATATTTAAACACCATCAAGACCATTTTGTTGGAACAAGTCCTAGTGGAACTCAACTGCAGTCTTTCGTGATTGAGTTCATCATCACATTTACCTCATGTTTGTTGTTTCTGGTGTGGCCACTGATAACAGAGCGGTTAGTTCTATGCTATACCTCTTAACATTCTCACCACTCTGATTTTTTTAAATAAAGATAGGTTGGTGAGTAACTTGGATGCTTAACTGATTAGGTTAGTATCCTAATATTGTCAAACTTTATTATATGTATTAGTATCAGTAATAATATTCTAAACTGTTTGCTTATGCAGACTGGAGAGCTTGCTGGGCTTGCAGTTGGCTCCACAATTCTTCTGAATGTGATGTTTGCAGGGTAGAGTTTTTATGATGCCTTCTTAATATAATCCATTCATAATACATTGGCAGTTGATTTGTTTTCCAGGAGCCCTTCTCGTGATCGAGGACTCTTAAGTTAAGAACTTGGTGAGGACTTTTCGGTTTATGGTTTAAATGACCCAATTTTCGTTCACATTTTGACATCTCATCCGTTCAATTTTTAAGTTTATATGAGTAGATCATTTCTATAAATTTTCAGCCAAATTAGTGTTCGTTAAGATAACAAACTAGATCAAATTAATGGACGAACCAAATCTGTCAAATATGAACCGTTCAAGTTCATAATTGATAAATCACACTTATGAATGCCTTAACAATTTTCAATATAGCTGAAAATTTGTAGAAATGATCTACTCATAAATACCTATAAACTGAACGGTCAAGATGTGGATATAAGATCAAAAAGTGAGATAAGCCGAAAAATTCTCACAAAGTCCTCAACTTAAGGGTCTTCACTAGAAGGGCGTTTTCCATATGCCAAACAAGAATGTTATCATTTTTGTCTTCTATTAGTAAGTTTGTTGTTTAAAACTATAGTTTCTCATGTACGTGATATGAGCATATTCTGCAGGCCAGTTACAGGAGCATCAATGAACCCGGCAAGAAGCTTAGGCCCTGCAATTGTCTGGAGCCAATACAAAGGCCTGTGGATTTACCTTGTGTCACCGATTCTTGGAGCATTATGTGGTGCCTTGGTCTACAATGTTATCAGATTTACTGATAAGCCTCTGCATGAGCTCACCAAGACTAGCACTTTCTTGGAAGGTGTCGACCGCACCTAATTGATACAAACAGAAGAGGGATCTGCTATAAGTCACTTGCTATAAACAAGTCATTCTTCAACCGTATGCCAATTTTGTATACGATCCACAATTGGGTAGCTCATCTTGAAAGTTGTCCATTAAATCTTTATGCTATTAGGTTTTATTTATTTTTTAGGTCTTTTTTGGGTGTTAGGTTTATGGTGTATATGTGCAATGATTATAGCTCTCGCAAGTCGCAAGTCACTAGCTATATATGCATGCATAATGTCACGAGTTTCTTTTTCCTAAACTTCTTGTGCGGCCTTAGCACTTTCCTTATGGTACGTTAGCTTTACTCACACAAACACTTTGGTTAGAACACCCGAACGAAAGGAGAAGATCTTTGAAAGAGAACTTGTATTAAGCTAAGAGAACTTTACAAAGCTTCACATGTGAGTTTGAATGCTATTCAACTCTCTATGTCTCAAATGGGAGGGGTGGTCTCCCTATTTATAGGCATCATTCCCCTTTGCCTAAGTTTCTAGACAATTCTATGACATTTACAAGTATAGAGATTTCTAGAGTTTTCTATACAACTCTAAGTGTTACCTTGAGTATTCTAGAGACTTCCGGAGTAGTCTTGAGCCTTGAGCCTCTTTAGGACTTTAGAGAGTTCTGGAGTGTCCTAGAGACTCTCTAAGATTCTAGAGAGTTTCAGAGTTGTCTGAATGCTTCCCGATCCTTTCGGAAGTTTCTAAGACCTTCCATAATATTCCGGATACTTCCAAGACCTTCCATAAGATTCCGGATGCTTCTAGAATGCTCATGTGCCCACCAAGACCTTACTTGAGCCATGCTTGCGTTAAAAATGCTGAAAAAAACTCCTTGTTAAATTAGTGGGGCATGACAATAAGCTCCATAAGTTCATCAAGTCTTGGTACTTTTTCTCTTTCTGGGAAAACAACTTCTAATGTACGTGATGGGCATTTCTTGAAACAAATGAGGCGAAGCATAGCATAAGAATGACATTAGTACTGTTCACACGGTTTATATATATTCGAAGTGGTAAAGACATCAATGACTTCGATGTCTAGCATTTCTTTTGGTCAATTAATTCTTCATTTCCCTGGCAAAGCAATCCATGCCAGTTCAATCGTTGAGTTGTGCTTTGCTCCAACTTTTCTGGAAGTTACTGAAAATCGATCAGCATGATATTCACCTTACGTCGACTAGCTATAAGTATGCAAGCAAACGAGTTTGACCAAACTTCACTAACATTAGTGTGTACAGTATCAAAATTTAACAAAGAGAACTAAAGAATAGACATTAGATGGCAATATTTTCCTCTCTTAAGTAAGTGCAAGTTCATCACGATGGGTCGTTGCCTGCCACTCAAATCCAACCCAGGAAATTAGCTTTCTGCATATTTATCATCAGAGATGTCTTGGTCAAAGTGTGAATTCTGGTGTGAAAAGCATATACAAGATTAGATGAAACATACCAGAAAATTATGCTTCGACATTTGAAGGCCAAATGGCTCCTAATGGGGCGGTTAATATACGCATGTATATATGGTGTTTGACTGTTCAGAAATTGGTGAACAGTGGGAGGTTAAGATCATGCATGCGCATTGAAAAACTGTTACAATTTTGCTAGTTGGGTAACAAATTTTCTAAACTTCATAATTTTGCTCTTTCTTTAGAACGGGGGTGGAAGACTGAAAGAGATCAGAACTTGATGTTTGCATGCACTAATATTGTTTATGCTAAAAATTAAGATTCGTAATGAGTAGATTCATGTCATTAATGGATGGGGGATCAAGAGCTAGCCAAAGTTAAGTTTTAATTATCACTTCGTGACCCTGATTATGTATAATAGGCACACCTAGTTAGATTCTTGACTGGTTCAATATTTGTGAATTCATATCAATTGGTGTGATTACGCTTGTAGTTTTCTCTTTGGCATGATTTAAGATGGAAATGGATCCATTATGTTTATAGATTTTATCAACATATGTATAGATTGTATAGCATGCCGCACAATGTACTCAGTAAGGAGGTAATGGTGATCATACTTGTCCAATTATGAATAGAAAGATTTGTCACCACTTACCAGCTTCTACTCCTAGTCTATTTGTTTGTACCTGTGGCTGGGGCGTTTGTTCTTAAAAGTCCAGACCGGATTAGACGTATAATAGCTTTAAAAATTGATATATTTAGCAAGAATTTTGAAATTTAGTTATCGAGTTAACAATTGTGTTTCATCAGTCATTGTTATTTATTATGTTTTAACAAATTGTAAAGTGACATGCATGTGGGCAAGAAAGGAAATAGAAGATTTAGCTATTGTTTTAGTTATGTATGGATCATTGACAAATTTGTTAATTTCATTTAACAATTATCAAATTTAACAATGGTTTATGTATTCTGTTGGAGCATCAATTTGCCTTAAAAATTGACAAATTTCACTTTGAGCAACACTGCTGAAGATGCACATTATCAGCTAGGTAAACAACATTTTATTACTTGCATGTATAATTGGTGTGTGTATAATTTCTGTGTATAAATATATATGTTCTCCCCTATACACACACTAGTCTGGTTGAGGGAATAACAAATCAGAATTTCTTACCATTTCATGGATTATTTATTTCTTTAGCAGGATCTCAGGTGTTTCGAATAATCATTTAGGAAAAAGGTTACTAGCTAGATACATATTTGGTCTTAAGAAAGGATACTCGATCATTTTGTTGTTTTGGAAAAGTTACTTGGTATTTCTAGGCTTTTCCCCTCTGCTACACATACATAGACTATTACTAGAAGGTTTGTTTTATTTAATCAGGATATTCTTGCTCTGTATTTGTTTTTCTTATACAATTGAAAGGTACTGCTGTCTTGCTGTAGTTCCCAAGCCGAATGAAATAGGTTCTCATGTTCTCATCTAAAAGAAACGAAAAAAAAAACTATATTTTCAGGAAAAAAATAAGTTTCAATCCAGTAGAGCTGTAAAAGTTTCCGCAACTTAAACCAGAAAGTTTATCTTAAAAATTACAGCTTAGAAAGTTAATCTTAAATATAATTCTATCTTGTTTGATTCTTGCATTGAACCGCCTCAAATTTTTTTAAGAACAGCATGCATGCCTAACCGGGTAACCGAAATTAATAGCGATTAGAAGGTATGGAAAGCCATCAATGTCTTCTCTGTAATTCCGGTGGGTAGTTGAAGCAGCTTTGAATGCCTTTTTTCTGTTTCACAAGCCATACATGCCACAGTTTTCAACGATATCTCCTATGAAACCTTCATATGAATCATAAGCCATTTTGATAAATAAAAGGAAAACCAAGAAGAGCACAAAAGCCCATCCTTTTCCAACTGGTCAATATCTCTCTCTCTCTCTCTCTCTCTCTCTCTCTCTCTCTCTCTCTCTCCACTGTCCTTGGACCCATTTGCGCACCATAAATTGGAGTTGTCCTCCTGTGTTTTTTCTCACTTCAGGGATTGAGAAAACAAGCATAAGCAGTTTTCTCCTTAATTCTGAGTCGATCACTTTGTTCTTTGTCTTTCTATCTATCCATCTTCTCAGCTTGAAGCCATGGCTGAGAATCATGCAACTAATGGAAACCATGTTCTCAATGTTGAACATGACAGTCCTTCCAAAACCAACCAAGAATCAAGCAGCAGTTTCTCTGTGTACCCTTTATGCAGAAGGTGTCATAAATGATGTTGCTTTTTAGTTTCCATTACAATAGAAATATGATCTTCAGTTTCAAGACCTCTTCATCAAATGTTTGAAGTTTGAGAAGTTTATGTTTTCAGGTCATTGCTGAGGTGTTGGGGACATATTTCTTGATATTTGCTGGTTGTGGGGCTGTGGTGGTGAATTTGAACACAGACAAAACAGTGTCGTTTCCGGGGATTGCAATTGTTTGGGGACTTGTTGTGATGGTCATGATTTACTCTGTTGGTCACATCTCCGGTGCCCATTTCAATCCTGCTGTCACTATTGCTTTTGCTACTACTAAGAGGTTTCCATGGAAACAGGTGAGCTAATCAAACCAACCCATGATTTTATTTCGTATATTTTTTTTCCTTTGATAATGGCATACTACCCAAATACACTCTGAGATAAATGTCTTGTCTTAAAAAAAAATAAAAAATGAAACTTCTTGAATAAGTTTAATGTAAAGATTGAGAAGTTTGATGCTACCTTAAATCAACTTCAATTTGATGACTACCTTATTTTCTAATTATGTGTTTTTGTTTGTTTTGCATTCTCAATATAGGTACCCCCTTATGTTTTTGCTCAAGTCCTTGGATCAACGCTCGCAAGTGGTACCCTTAGGCTTATATTTAACAACCATCAAGACCACTTTGCAGGAACAAGTCCTAATGGAACTCCTCTGCAGTCTTTCGCGATTGAGTTCATCATCACATTTTACCTCATGTTTGTTGTTTCTGGTGTGGCCACTGATAACAGAGCGGTTAGTACTATTCTACCTATTAATCTCAACAATGGTAATGATTTTTCAATTGAGAACAGCCTAATATGGTTTGCCTAATAGGGTTGGTCAGTTAACTTGCTTAACTGATTAGGCTAGTATATTATCATATTACTAAATTTGACCAATGTATTCCAAAATGTCTGCATCCTGGAACTTTATTATTTTGAAAGTATCAATAATAATATTCCAAAATGTTTGCTTATGCAGATTGGAGAGCTGGCAGGGCTTGCAGTTGGCTCCACTGTTCTTCTGAATGTGATGTTTGCAGGGTATAATCTTCTTGATATCTTCTTAATATAATCCATTCCTCTCCATTGTATTTAATTAGTAATAAGAAGAGACAAGTTTTCCTTTTGGAGGTTTTCCATAGGCCAAACTAACTAAAGAACTTTGTTCTCTCTTTCTTTATTCATTGTTTGTTTTTTAATCTATGCTTAGTTTCTCATGTGACTTGAGCATATTCTGCAGGCCAATTTCAGGAGCATCAATGAACCCAGCAAGAAGCTTAGGCCCTGCGATAGTGTCAAGTCATTACAAAACCTATGGATTTACCTTGTGGCACCAACTCTTGGAGCTGTATGTGGTGCCTTGGTGTACAATGTTATCAGATTTACGGATAAGCCACTGCGAGAGCTCACCAAGAGTGGATCTTTCTTGAAAGGCGCTGGCCGCACCTAATTGATGAAAATAGAAGAAGAGGGAATTGCTATATTCATACAAGACATTCCCTAACTATGTATCTAGTTTATACTAAATTGTGGATTAGAGAGAAGAGAGGTAAGGATCAAAGACCTGTATGCACCCAGCACCCTTTTGTTTCTCTTCTCCAACAGTGTGTTGATAAGGCTAAAAAGGGGAAAGATGAAGTCTCATGTTTGAATGTTGCCATATCTGTGATTCTTACATAGGTTGAGAAATCAAACTGAGTTTTCTTGTTGGATAGAAAGTATGTTTTCATGTTTCTTATTATATGAGACATGATGAATTAGAATATAAATCTTACTCCAGATGACATATTGGAAACACGTGTGGAACGGATTAGGAAGAGAAACAATTCAAGGAATGTGCCTTGACAGATAAGGATGGAATTGAAGATTCTGAAAATCTGGTATAAATCACATGAGTCCTGTTCGTATATGTCATGAGAAAGTGGATTCTTGCACATCTATGTTCAACGGTTAACGGAATCCATTGGTAGAAATAAATGGTTGATGGTCCTGTTCATAACCTGTCACGAAATTTTATACACCGCGTAGCAATTTCTTTGAGAAATTCATGATTCATTGATGAAATCTTAAGAATGAAAATCCTTAAAGTTGAATTCATTTTTTCTAACACAACATATGAAACGTTTGTATACAACATAAATCCATAATGAGATAAATGGGAGAAATGAACACGTAAATAATTCAAACCCACATATGCACATTTGGAAAGTGATGAGAGTTGAAAATTCTGGGATGAGATCATTGTAGGACTCACAGGCAAGTCTTAATATTCTATCGAAACGTGCCCTACAATTAATTAGCCTCTCATGAATTCATTTCTATCTTCAACCTTGGATTGCGCAGTTCTAAAGGAATATAAATTCCTTGAAGTCAGAATATTATGAAAAGAGTCCATGGATCTGATTTCCAAATGATCACATGATTCACAAGACATTTTCCTTTCAGCAAATGTCAGATAATACGAAAATATGCTTACCAATTACAAAATACATAACTGATTAACAACACTTTGCTCAGTATTCCTGAAGGATACATAATTTACAAAACTAAAAATACAATGGTGGTTACATCTATGAACATAGAATGCAGATGTAATAGGAACTGCATATGCACTTTCCAGCATTTATAAGGAAACTAAAATTTCAAAAGACCAAAACATATTCAGCATTATTTACAGTGTGGTTAATGAATCAAAAAATTGGGTGGAAAATTTGAAGCTAAAGTCTAAAAGGCTAAACACTCATCTACCAAGGGTTTACCCTACTTCAATAAGTACCAGCATCTTCCAGCTAGTTTCGTACTGGGGCGCTGGTTTGAGTTTGAGTGCGACTGGTGTTGACAGAAGCAGCCCTCGGCTTTGCTCTTGGAATAACTAGAGGTCTACAACAAAGTAGAGCAAAGAGCATCTCCATAATGAACATCATCATACTCATCCAAACAAATATAGTTCTCTTCCAGTTCCATATGATCCTTTTGAACAGGGAAGTTCTGATTGAAGGGTCATGGTTTAATCATATATTTCGGGAATACCAGCACCAGGATTGAATTCTGCACGTTGTTCGATTGTCACTCTCAAGCAGGCAGTAGGAATATCACTTTCCATGAACCCGCGGAACTTCAGATTCAGAGTTTGAGACTCTGAAATGTAGCCAGATACAAGAGGAACAATCTTTATGAACGTCAATAGAAGGCGGATTGGCTCGCTTTTAAAATGTAACATGCATGGATGGGTCAAACTGGCAAGGGTTTTGCCTTTAGCAGACAGGAAATCTACCCTGACCTACATAAACAAAATGAAATTGATTACATACAACTTCATCAAATGGAAACAAAAGTAGCAAGGACCATGATGAAAATGATCGTCTAGTACACATCCAACTGATACAGAAAACAAAAAGGAATGGGAAAAGAGAGAATAAAACCAGTTGAAAATGTAAGAGGAAGCGGTTGATTTATATTAATGTGAATATATCTTCTGCACAAATCAAGCCTGATTTGAATCAATCAGTATCTTCCTAATTTGGTTGTCGAATCATCAGTCTATATTTGTATTGATTGCTTTGCAATCACTTTAGTTATTTCCTAAAATATCAACACTAGGATCTGTATATATGCAGAGGTTGTACACTCGTTTGATCAATGAAATTCAGTTTCTACAATTTATTTACTAAATGCAGAGTCCAGAAGAGATTTAAGTCGAACACTTTTTCTTGCTGATTTAGTCCAGAGAAAAGAAAAGAAAAAAAACAAGCTTCACTGATCTGTAAAGAAATCTTACCAGATCCAACCTTCCCACTGCCTCAACCTATCAACTACCTAACCACCCCTGTTTCCCAGCAAAAAAGATATCATGATGATGGTAACTGGGGACTATACCTCCAAACTAAAAGCAGCAGCAGCATATTCTTTTGAAGACTCCATACTTACTAATTACTATTCTGAGGTGCCTACATAATATCAACCGACAACTGTGATACACCTTAGCTGTGTGCTACCTGAAGTAATGAAGTCCATCAAACAAATCCAAACTTCAGCCATTACTATTGATCACTCCAACCGGTTCTAGTTTCATAGGTACAAAAATATGACAAAACAATTTCTATTGCCAAGCAGCAAACAATAAAATAATCGATTTCATCATGCATTGATCAAACAACAAGACTAACGATAAAATTCCAAACAAGTACCTGAAAGATCCCAAGATTCCTGTTGTACTCTGATTCAGGAAACACAAACTTAACACTAGCCGCCAACTTATGCCCGCAGGTATAACCCGATACCCGAAAATCCCCCATCACTTACCTTCTCATCACAATCTACACCACAACTCACCCTTGCACACGACACCACCGGCACATACACCACCGGACTAGGCCTAGTGTAATCAAAGTTCAACATCTCCTTCATCTGCAGTGGCTCGGACACAATGTACCTCATAAAACCCAACTAAACAAACCGACGACACCAAAAGACCACACAACACTAACCCCACATAAAACGCCCAAAGAAACCCCACCCGAATCGCAATGCCGCCTTCCAAACCGAGTCCTTGTCCTTCACCCACTCACCAACCAAAGGACTAACAACTCCGGCGGCCAATGCCGGTAAATTTACCAACTTTTCCCTCACAAACTCTCTCCCTCTACTCACAATTTCTAAAGGGTCAACAAATAACATGTAGGAGTTATACAAAACCCAAGCAGGGAATGTGACAATGCTAATTATTAGGTTAATTTGGAGCCCAATTGCTTTGATTACTAACCCAGCTATAAACACAAGAGGGTTGAAAGACGAGTCACCGAGTTGGGCGGCCGAGTCGGTGACTCGGTCGTCGTTGGCGGCGGTAGTGACAGTCGAGCCCTCGTCTTTCTGGTCGGTCGGTTGGACGGGGTCATGAGTCGGCTCCGGCGAAGTCTGAACTTTCTGCCTCGGTAGCTGAGCCTGGCGTCGTTGATCGCGTCGGTCTGGGAGGTGAGGGAGGATTGTAAAGCCGAGGTCTTGGAGTCGTTGCCGGAGAGTTCGCGGCGGGGTGGCCGGAGACAGAGGTGGGAGGGCGGAGAAGGTTTGGAATCGGGGCCATGGAGGGTGGAGGAGGATGACGTGGATGGATCTGATTGGTCGTCGGAGGGAGGGAAATCGTCGAGGGCGTCGAAGAAAACGTCGTCGTTTTGGGGCTGCTTGGGATTGGGAGTTGGGTATCTTGTTCCACGGTTCCGTTCACCTGGTCACCTACTGATCAGGGAATATTTGGTCAGTATCATTGGATCTGCCTTGTTTAAATCTAAGGGTTAAGATTAATTGGGTTAAAACCTATTTTAGTATATTGCCTTCTCCCTCATCTTCTCCTCTTCCCCAAACTCTGAAATTTGCTGAAAACCCAGATGTGGTCTTCCCCAAACTCGTCTTCTACTCGCATCCTCTTCTCCTCCCCAAATTCTGAAATTTTCTAAAAACCCAGATTGCTAATCAAACATGCGAAGGATGTCCGACGGCAGCAGCACCTCCTACACCTTCTCCTACGAATTATTATCATTTTTTTTCCAGAAATTCCCTACATAAAAGTTGGAGCTGTGTGATAATCAACCAAATTACAATCACAGTTCATGACCCATCTCTTTCAAGTGAACTATTTGTCCGTTGGGTCTTCGCAATGGTGAATTATTTCGGTGGTTTTCCAGCAATTTGATGAATTTTATGAGAGGAGAGGGAGAAGAAGAAGAGAAGAACAAGAGGGGAAGACGGAAACGAGGAGATTAGGAGAGACTTCCAGGTGTGGGTCTCCGTCCCGACAAACGCCATCACTGGATTCTACCAAATTTGATGTTTGGATTGTTTTTAGGAGAGAGAAGGACGAGAAGAGGAGGATTTTGGGAGATTGGGAGAACTGAGAATTGATGTCTGGGTAGAAGAAACAGTTGATTAAAGACTAAAAAATATAAAATAATGTGTTTTAAGTTAATTTAGTCTCATTATCTCTCAACCGTTAGATTTAAAGTGACTTTATCTAACGGTGGTTGATCAAATCCCTCCCTGGTCAGTAGGTGACCAGGTGAACGGGACTGTCTTGTTCCATTTGAGTTGGATTGATTAAGGGACGAACACACGCCCGCAGCTCGTATAGGTGAAGCTACGACGTCGTTTTTGGTTCTGATTTTTTTGGGAAGTTGTTTTTACTTTATACACGTTGAACGTTTAAACTTTTGGTGCCTACTGTCCTTAGAAGATTTGAAGGTCTTAGAGGGGGTGAATATGCCTTTATTACTTTTTCGTCTAATTCCGTTCATAAGACAGTAAATATTTAGCTATCCTGATAACAGAGAGACGTGGTAATAAATAAAAGGACAAGTACTAGAAAGTAAAAGAAATAACACCAGTACGTTTTTTATTCGCAGAAACCCTGCACCAGGGAGAGAAAACTGCGTGTCCCTAACTCTTGAGGGACAAACTTTTCCACTATGTAAAACTCACTTCTTACAAGATTATAGTCTAGGGATACAACGACGATTTGCAATCCTGCCTAGTCTAACCACTAGTCTAGATCTATCTCTCATGTCTCTGAGTGACTCACCTCACTCTTCACAAGATTATAGTTCTAGGGATACAACAACGACTTGCTATCCTGCCTAGTCTACCTACTAGTCTAGACCTACCTCTCTTGTCTCTCAAGTGTTTACATATGAAGGTATAAGAAGAAGTTCAACTCAGAACTCAGCTAACGCCTTTAACTGATTATTCTTAAACACTTCTCAGAATACTCAACTCAGAACTCAGCTATCCTAATGAGAGAGATTCTTCAGACCTCAGCTAACACCTTTAACTGACTTTCTAGAACTCAGCTCTCCTCGATCAACTGATCATTCTTGAATACTTCTGGGGTTGCTGCACTATCATCACTCATGATATGCAGAATGCTAATGGTTTATGAAAAAAGTTTTTGCTCTTACTCTTGCTCTAAGATTTACAATCACCAAGGGAAGACTTAGAGGCAAATGAGCAATTGCAAGGTAAAACCTAGACTCAGCTAAAACTATGTAGAAAACTACATCTTGACAACCAAGGAGCAAGAAGAGACTTTCTCCATATATATAGGTAAAGTGCAAGCTAAAGGAGAACATGCCCGTTTACCAAAATGGGAGGCAACTTTTGGACTTTAGTCCTTGTCCAAACTCATAAAGTGAGAGGGCCAAGGGACAAAAAAGGCTCCAAGAGAGTAAAGACAAACACAACTCTCTTATATGATAATGGTCCAATAAGGAAGAAACAAAATGTTTTGTGAATGAAAGAGACAACAAAACCTATTCCTATATGAGGACACATAGGTAAGCTGATAGCTTGGGCGGTGCATCACATGGTTCAGCAGCTGACTTGGTTTGTGTATCACAAGACCCCAGCTGAACTAAAAAAGGAGCTGACCTAAAAGTGCTCTAGTCATGTGCTCATGGGTTGGAAAACAACACAACCCTAGACTAACTTGGAGCTCAAGCACGATGAAAAATGTTTTGCTAAAAGAGATTTGAAATTCAAATACTTGAAAAGTTGAAGCAAAACCATTTAAATCTGCACGAAGTCAGACTCAGAGATTATGATAGATACAACAGGGGTATCCACCAAATCTGGATGGCAAGTAGAGCTGTCATCTTGAATGAATGTGATGCACATGCATGAACTACCTGATGTACATGAGATAAAAACAAAAGAGCCAGCTAATATATTAGTTTGTGTATCACAAACCTAGCTAGAGCCTCTAAGCTCTAGTCATGTGGTCACGGGTTGGAAACACTACACAACTCGAGATTGACTTGAAGCACCAAGGCAACAACAAATGTTTTGCTAAAGGGGATTTGAATTCAAACAGGAGAATTCAAACTAATGATACACAAATAGCAAAAGCATTTAGACATGTATACATATAGGCCCAATAGGTTAGGACAGATACACCAGGAGGTATCATCCGATCTAGGATGACAGCAAAACTGTCATTCTCAATGAAAAACATGAGATGCATATACATGAATTACCTGATATACATGAACTACCTGATGCACATAAGATCTAGGCAGGTCTTCATTCTTCACTTGTGATATCCTTACCATTAGGATATGTAGAATTCTCAGTGAAAACATCAGATGCATATGCACCAGTTACCTAGGACACATGTGATTTTGTCAAGTTTTCATTCTTCACTTGTGATATCCTTACCATCAGGATATATAAAATAGCTTGTGTCTTGTGTTTTGATCATAAAAGGGATAACCAACAATTCTTATACCAACAAGATTTGAGCAAAATGACACGTCCTTTTAGGTTTGCCGAGTTTGGTATGCTCCTCAAACTTTGAAGTTGTCGAAGTAGCTAGTGCTGCAAAGCATAAAACATAGTGTTCGAGCATTTCAGGATACACTTTTGATAATGTAGGGAATCACGACGATAGATTTTGGCCCCCTAGGGCACAGTTGATCAAACAAAACAAAAAGTCGATCAAACAAAACAAAAGGTCGACTTGGTCATGTACGGTTACAATGTTGATTGCTATGTGTTAGTCTTGGCAGAAAATTCTGACCAATATCCAATTCGTTTCAAACTATGATCACTGACTCACTGAGTAGTGACAAAGAGACAATTTGTCTACTTGACCAAACACAGTTTTCAACTCCGCTTCAACTCCGAGTATTACATGAACATGTAATCCAGCTCTTTCAATGAGGTTCATATAACCCTAGCTGCCGATTGCTAGAACTTCCGGGGCTAAAGGAAAGACGGAGATAACTCTGTCCTAGCTGCACATTTTCTTTTCTCCTATGGAAGATGACAGTGAACCGTTTGACACCTCAAGGGTCTTGCCGTGTCCAGTCCCCACAAGTCATTTATTTTCTGTTGAATGTTGACATTGAGAAGTTGAAAAGTTTAGTAGCTTCTATTTTGTTGGCCGAGAAGATTTAGAGTGAAGTTGCTTAGTCCAATAGGGAAGACTTCCAGAGGTTGCTGAAGATTACATAAATTTGTTGAATATATTCATCACATCCACATGGTCACATCTTCATTATATCCTCTTGACTTTGAAGCTTGCTGCTACTACTTGCATGTCTTCCTGTTCTTATATCTGGGCGTGCATTATCTTCATTTGGAAAAACCCAATCACTTTGCCAATACCAGATCCCAGTTATTCATCATGGTGGCTGTTTACCACTTTGTTTGCTTCATTATTGCATTGATCTGCTTCAAGCTACTGGGATTTTCTGAATCTATGGTGCCCCAAGAGGAAGGTGAGTGCTTTAAGCTTTCTACAATTGGCATTTGGCAATGCTTATTTAGTTTGTGATAAAATGCTTTACTTCATATTTTTGTGTATCATGACTGCTCATCATTATGTGATTGGATTAGTTGGCCTGATCTTGCATTCATTTGGAAAATGGGTAGTTTTTTGTATAACAATAACTATCTTTCTGGGCAACCAAGCACGAAATTGTGGTTTCTTAGGTTCAGTTGTTTGTGCGCCCATCTCATTATATGATTTTTAATTGAGTTGCTATCTCATGTTATTTCGTTATGGATGCCTTTTAGTGGATGTTCTCATGAAATTATGACCAAAATGGGGGTGTGTATTGGAAGTTTAATGATGATACTTGCCGGATTGAAGGGTTGTCTAACAGAAGCACCACCAAAGGGATCTGAGCGCAGAATGATGTGAATGCTACTTCAAGAACAACACTGAATGTCATGTCGTAAAATTGTACGTCTTAACCATGTTTTTAGATTGATTGTTTCATTGTGGTTAAGAATAAGTTTCCCTGTTAGAAACCTATGTTTTTGTATGAATATCCATTGGTATTAGGTGGTTATTACTCTTACTGCCAAGAGCCATGTGATTAATACTTGAGTTCTTTGTATGATGTTTTCTAGAATGATCAAAGGTTATAGTTTACCTGGTTTGCTTCCACCAGAACTAGTCAAGCTTCCTTACCTCCAGGAAATGTAAGAGCTTTAGTAATTGATGATGCTCTCAATACCTTGACAGTTTATTAATTGCATCTACTTTTCTTTCCTTGCAGTGATTTTGCTTACAACTATCTTAGTGGTACAATACCAAAGGAATGGGCTTCAATGAAATTAACTTATCTGTGAGCCTTGTTAATCCATGTGTTAAAACTTATATAGTTTATTTGTAATGGTGTACAATTAGTAGTGAATTTTGTGCAGATCTGTTTATGTTAATCGTGTATCAGGGGAAATGAAGGAGGAGTTGGGAAATATAAGAAACTCTGACATACTTGTAAGTACTGAAACTTGGTTTATCCCAGTATCTAGGACTTGGACAATCTGTGTTGCGAATGACCATTGCCATCTTCAACATCCTCTTTTATAATCTCTTTTAAAACAGGTCACTTGACGCTAACCAATTTTCTGGCACTCTTCCTCCTGAGCTTGGTTATCTGGTCAATTTGCGGAGTTTGTGAGCCGTCAAATCCTCCTATTTTCGTTTTGTTTTAAGGATTACAGAGTCTCTTCGTGGATAAATACATGCGCATGATGCAAAGCAGGATGATTTCCTCTAATCGACTGACTGGAAACTTGCAGAGACATTTGCTGGGCTGAAAAATTAGAAGATATGTAAGGTTCATAAGAATTATGCTCTTTGAAACCTATACACTGATTCTTGTGTCAAAAGAGTAAAATTCTACGAATAATGCAGCCGTTTTAAGTGATAACAACTTTAATGGAACAATCCCGGATTGGGTGCAGAACTGGAAACAACTCAAAAGACTGTGAGATACTCTTATTTTTTATTTATTTTGTTGAACAATGTATTACATTTGAACTTGAACCTGATTTGAAGATCTTAATACACATAATTTAATCATTGCTTTATGAAAACTTGCCTTACATTTTGAAGGGAGATGCATTCAAGTGGCCCCGCCCATTTCCTACTTGCTGGACCCCTTCCATCAAAATGTCTTTTCTGACCAACTTGAATGACTTGTGAGTAATTTGTCTCAACATTTTGCTCAGTAATTTATTTGAGTAATGTGATGATCGTTCCTGAAGCATATGGTTTTAATTTTTCTCCATCATGGCTTATCTTAGCAGGAGGATTAGTGACATGGACGGGCCAAATCAGGAATTTCCTTTGCTGAGAAATATGACAGGTCTAGTAAGATTGTATGTGCTGCACCTTCATCACTTAATACTTGAGGATTTCATATTCATAGAACACACACACACAATCAGGATTTCTACTCAATAGTGTGACAGAAGTCCACCTACACCGACTGTCAGATACAATGGCTATATTATTCAAACAAATTATTCTACTAGGAATTAGTTATAAGCCGCAGGCATGGATGGGAGATGAATATTGTGTGTGTTAATAATTCCTTTGCAAACATTGTATTTCTGACGGTCCTTTTATTTCCAGAGATATATTTGATTCTAATTTGTCTAACTAATTTTAGGATTTTGAGGAACTGTAACATTTTTGGAGAGATCCCCACATATCTGGGTTCATGAAGAATCTGGAAATGTTGTAAGTAACTTACATTGCATAACTTTACTTCTCATGTATCAGTCATCACAAACACAGACATATTTGTACCTGGTTAGATTATTATAATGGAAACACATTTTTAATTTCAACACGTTTAATCTGTGTTAGGATGGAGATTAGTTTTTGCTTTGTGGTTGTGATAGGGATCTCAGTTTCAACAAGTTAGCAGGTGAACTTCCATCCACTGCAGGCGTTACTGAGCACTGAAATTTGTGTAAGAATGAAGCTTCTTAAGTTGTTACTCATATCAGTTTTAGACTTTCAGAAAACTGTGTTTCTTTTAAATTTCTTTTTCCAGAGTCCCGGATAGTCATTGCCCAAAAAAAAAAAATCTGGATAGTCACATTGTTTCAGTATTCTTGCATACTTATCGAGGCACACCAGAGAATGTGGAAATCCTGATATTGAACAATTTCATCTCATATGGAAATCCTGATATTGAACAGATTTTCATCTCATATACTTGCGTTTTGGCCCAAAACCATGTCATAGAAATGCAACCTAAATTTTTCAGGGATTTTATGATCTTATTTTGATTTACCATACTAATATTTTGGTTTTTCTTGCATTAGCTTTCTAACTGGAAACCAGCTAAGTGGAACTTTACCAGATTCACTCTTGCGAGATGGAAAAGTGTGTACGTTTTTTATCTCCAGTGATTTCTCCTAATTTCTGGTTCCTTTCATATCTTCGATGTCTACCTATTGCTGTGTCTCTACTGTTATATTTTGAGTCATCGGTTTTGTTGTAAATGTCACGTTCCTTGTGTCTTAATGCAGTGATGTATATAATAACTTCACATTGTCAGGCCCTGAGAGCTCTCATTGTCAAGAACACATGTCAGAATTCAACCTCATATCTGTATAGATCAAGTTCCTTTAGATTGAGGTGCTATAAGAAAACTGATAGGCTGATAGTTTTTCATTTCAAACAGGAATCTAAATCTGAACTTGTTTCGAAGCTCCTCAAAAGAGAATGACTTGTAAGATGCATCTTTTTCTTGTTGCTCGATTCATATCTATTTCATCAAATTTCAAATTAACTACATAGAAATTAAGAGCTAACATCAGCACAATTTTTTTTATTTATCATTCTTTTCATTCTGTGACAGAAGGGGTTCTTCCATGCTCAAAGAATTTCCACTGCCGACGATTGTAAGTACAGTTCTCTCATACTTTGTTTGTCTCCCATATTTATCCTAACAAATTTCAGTTTTTGGGGGACAGATTCAAATTGCATGCATGTCAATTGTGGTGGAAATGACCTAACTGTCAAGGAAGACAATAACGCAAAAATCTTGTATGAAGGCGATGGAGGAGTTGAAGGTGGTACTGCACAATATTTCAGAAATGACAAAAAGTATGTGGGGATGATTCAGTAGCACCGGTGACTTCATGGATGTCTATGATTGGCGAAATACACGTTACTCTATGTCTATGGCATCTTTGAGTCTCTCGGAGTTATATACCACAGCACGCATATCACCTATTTCACTTACTTATTTCTCCTACTGTTTTAGAAAATGGGTTATACACTATCAGTCTCCACTTTGCAGAGATTAAGATCACCAATAACGGTACCCATAGTCTTGGGAGGCGTTTTTTTGATATTTATGTTCAGGTAAATAGTACACTAGCTAATCAAATTTCTCTTGAAATAGTTGCAACTTGAATTTTGATAAGTACACTATGTCACAGGAAAGATTGGTATGGAAGGATTTCAATATTGTCGATGAGGCAGGTATGGCTCAGAAAAGAGTAGTTAAACAACTATCTAATGTCAGTGTGACAAGTAATGTGTTAGACATCAGACTCTACGGGCTGGAAAAGGGACAATGAGGATTCCTGAGGGAGGAGACTATGGTCCTCTTTATCAGCTATTTCTGTGGTTTCCGGTGAGTTAGTCTTGTCAAAGTTTCCAACATTATCATGTTAGTACTCCTCCTAATACAGATTATGCATGAATAAGAAATGATGGAAATGTTGTTTAAGAACTATTTTAGACATGTGGACCATTCGGTTGTCTTCAAGGGAAAAGATGGTATAGTGAGACTAATCACCCAGTTCATTCTTTTGGGCAGACTTCAAACCTTGTGGAGGCACTGGAAGTTCAAGACTTGTTTATACTATTTCGGTGTTGGAGTTGGAACATTATGCTTAATAACTTTTCATACTGGTGGTCTTTTGGTGGAATGGAAAAAGAGGGAGAGAAAAAGAGGTGCAATATTATTACATTGAACATCTCATTCTCAAATAGATAATTTGAACCTACTGAAATCCTGTTGAAGAAAGCTAGATGTCCTTGTTACTCATTATTTTGTCATACAATTCATATTACAGGAGGAGATATCCAGACTGGAAATTTTTGTTTGAAACAAATAAAATAAAAGCAGCCACTGATGACTTTGATTCAGCAAATAAGATTGGAGAAGGTGTGGTTTTGTCCTGTGTTCAAGGTAATCCTTCTTGGCATAATAATGCTGGGAGGAAGTCCTTTCTTACAAGACATTGCTATATGAGCAAAGTAGATTCTGAAATATAAGGTGGGATGCAGGGTCAGTTACCAAATGGTTCTTTGATAGCAATCAAGCAACTCTCATCTAATTCAAAGCAAGGGAATCGTGAATTCTTAAATGAGATGGGAATGATATCTTGTCTGCAACACCCGAATCTAGTGACACTGCATGGATGCTGTATTGAGGGGGATCAGCTATTGCTGGTATACGAGTACATGGAAAACAATAGCCTGCGCGGGCATTATATGGTATGTTTTCTGTCATTTTCTGAATCCTGAACCTCTCATGAAGTCATTATCTGGATATGCAAGACACGTAAATTTCTTTTGAGCTAGCTTAGCGGCAACTCTAAGCAATTTGTTGGATATATAATATCCAGGTCCAGAGAAGCATCAGCAAAAGCTGGACTGGCCAACAAGGCTTAAGATCTGTGTTGGGATAGCTAGAGGTCTAGCTTTTCTCCATGAAGAATCAAGACTCAAGATTGTCCACCGAGACATAAAAGCTACAAATGTGCTGCTGGACAGGGATTTGAACGCTAAAATATCAGACTTCGGATTGGCTAAGCTTGATGAAGATGACAAATCACACATCAGCACCAGGATTGCCGGAACCCTGTCAGTTTCCACTATAATCATTTCCACACATGTATATGTCAACAATGTCATTGCAAAAGTTACATCTTATATTGATTCATAATGTCTATGTGCAGAGGGTATATGGCGCCAGAATATGCGCTATGGGGTCACTTAACCTACAAGGCAGATGTTACAGTTTTGGAGTTGTTGCTTGGAAATTGTTAGCGGAAAGAGCAATAACAGCTATGTGCCAATGACAGTTACCTCTGTCTCCTAGACTATGTATGTCACAACTTTCAATCTATAGATCAAGCCAGTGCATAAACACTTTCAGCTAGCTGCTGCTTCTTTTTTGTACCTTCTGCTAATAAGAAACACTTTTTGTAGGCCTGGCATTTGCTACAAACTGGAAACTTGAAGGAGCTGGTTGATGAGAGGTTGGGGAATGAAGTCAATGATAAAGAAGCAGAACTTATGATTAAAATTGGTATGTTATGTACGAATGCCTCTCCCACGCTTAGGCCTACGATGTCTGAGTGAGTGGTGAACATGCTTGAAGGACGAACAGCAGTGCCGAACATGACCCTGGAAGCTAGTTCCTATACCAAAGATTTGAGGTTCAACGCCATGAGGGACATCCATCGTCAAAGGAAAAGGCAGAGTTCAAGTGATCAAAGCCAGCCTCAGAGTTTGCCAACTACTAAAACATTTCGCTCTTCTTCTACTTCAAGGCTAACGAGGATGACTTGGGAGTTAGAACATTATAAGATTAAAATCCTCTTGACAATTGATATAGTAGTAGCAAGTAGCAACATAATTATATGTTGAACACAGTCAACACAGGCATATATATCCACAGCATTTCCTTCAAATCAAGGAACAGTAAGATTGGATTGATCTGTTCACATGAAAGAGGACATCTGATACATAGCACGAACGTTGCTCTTCCAAATATTTAGTCAATGCTTGTAAACGAAGCAAGTTACTAATCTCTTTTGAAGTTTGAACCGGAACAACTATGGTGTGACACAAATAATCAAAGAAAAAGCTAATAAAGAAGAAAAGGATTAATATAGGAAAACCCTTCTAATGAGGACCCTTAAGTGAGGACTTGTTGAAGACTTTTCGGCTTATCCCACCTTTCGATCTTATATCCACATCTTGACCGTTCAGTTTATAGGTATTTATGAGTAGATCATTCTCCAAATTTTCAGCTATATAAAAATTGTAAGGCATTCATAAGTGTGATTTATCAATTATAAACTTGAACGGTTCATATTTGATAGTTTAGTGTGTCCATTAATTTGATCTAGTTTGTTATCTTAACGAACATCAATTTGACTGAAAATTTGTAGAAATGATCTATTCATATAAACCTAAAAACTAAACGGATGAGATGTCAAAATGTGATCGAAAAAATGAGTTTTTTAAACCATAAACCGAAAAGTCTCAACTTAAGAGTTCTCATTAGAAGGGCTCCCTTAATTATAGACGAAGTAAACTTTTTTTTTTTTTTTCATTCTCAAGAGCATGCCATTGAATTCTTGTTATGGTGAAGTCGACCAAAATTAGTTGAATAATCAATGTTGTTGGCATGCACATGTAATGTAAGAAAATATGGTGCTAATGATGTGTAAAGCTAGCGTAGAAATTCTTCAACTATATTAGTTTATGTGACAAAAGAAATATAGCAAGTTGCAGATTCTTAGATGGACATTAGTTAATTTAGTATTAAATCTTAACAAGTAACAACAGTCAATCTTATGCAAGAACAT
>WPAB01000071.1:0-42957 GCA_010134655.1 Fragaria nilgerrensis
TTTGAAACTCACCCCCAACCTAAGAGTAGATTTTGAAACTCAATAGGAAACAAACGATATGAGATGAGAAATGGTGGTTTTGCTTTAAGCAAGGATAAGAGGATGAACAGGAGGGAGAATGATCCATGGCAAGGGGGCAAAAGACTTAGTTGATGCTTCAACCCCGGCCATCAGGTTCCCTTTTGAAGGAGGGACTAACTCCCTTCGACATGTGTTGAATTCAGAGAATTGCTCCGAGATATGGGCCTTAGAGATAAGGATGGGCGCGTGAATTGGTGACTTCCCGCGTTCCAAGCGAACAGTTGCATGGAAACCTCCATCGAATTTCATTGGAAGATTTGTTCTGGACCGAATTGGCTATGTTGGGAACAAGGAAGATTTAACAAGCGCGGGAAAGAATTAATTGGTAGTAAATAGTATGATATATTATTGATTGCAAGGGTTCATACATAAGGGGCAAAAAAATGCAGGGATGGATCTAAACCATCCTAGAGGCCTTATACAAATCTAGGAGAAGGTCTTCGAAGGCCAACTCTTCAGCATCCTCCTGGGCTTGGGCTTCGTCCACAGCAGCAATAGCCTGCACGCGGGCCTCCGCACCTTCAGCCTGCGTGAGGTTGTGGCGAGCCTGGGCGAGCTGTGTCTGCAATTCCGCAATTTGGGCCTCCAATGTCTCCACTGCCGGGTGTAGAGGCAGACAAGTTTTCATAGGGTGCCTCAAGGACCTCCATGTCTTCAAGCTAGGCCAAGAGTGCCACCATTTGATTGTCCAGGGCCTGGCGGACTCTCTCCTGAGCAACTGACTGAGTTTCGCGTCGTTGACGCGGTGGGCTTGCAGGCTCGACAGCGTCAACCAGCTCCAAAGCACGGTCTAAAGCAGGAGTGTTGCAGGCGAAGTGACAAGCCAGGGCACCATAAGCCTCGCGGGCGCGCCGCACCAAGTCAAAGACATCCATATGGGGACCTTGGCGCATCAGCCCATGAAGAAAGTCCCGGGCTAGGTGAACCGGCTCTGGATCAGCAAGCGGGGTTACCCGAGCGGAGGCGAGCAGTTCGAGTAGCCAAAGAAGAGGGTACTTCGCCGGTTGGCCTCATCGGAGCAGGAGTGACTGGCTTGATCTCTAGAACTGGCTCGATCTCTGGAACGGGCGGTGGGACTTTAGACACCGTTGGCACCTCTTGCTCTTTAGTTGCTTGGGCCGCCAAATCCGACCTCGGTGGAAAAGGCACCGCTACCAGCTGAGATTCCTTTGGCGGGACCGTCGAAGAGGCAGTAGTAAGGTCGGGTGACGGAGCCACTTGGTTAGGTTCCTTGTCCTGAACAGGAACAGGGGAGGACACCAGGATTAAGCTCACATCGTCCAGAGTGCCAATTGGTGAAGGAGGGCGTGTTTCAACTTCCTCAAGAACCGCGATTTGCTCTTCGACTGTGGCCACAACAGGTTCAAGGATGGGGGCCTAGACCGTCTCTATCTCCTTCGACATTGGCTAGTCGGGGATGGATGTGGCTGCACAAACCTATCAAATGGAGAGTTAGTAAGTCATTGCTAACTTCAGTAAGGTAGGTTCGAAGGTAAAGTGCTTACCAAACTGTACTCTTCCTAGTAGCACAAATGTTCTACCTCTTCTTCTTCATCCTCGACAAAACGCTTGCATGAGCTCTCTCCCCCCATCGACTGAGTAATGGGCGGAACAATCTCGTCGTTGGAGTCCGCCATGGGCTTCTCTTAAGCAGGCGCTTTTCCTCTATCTGCCGCAGCCTCAAGCCTCCTGGAAGATCTCCGGCGAGGTGCAGTCTGTAAAAGAAAGCAAAACAATTTAGAGGGAAGGCACTTCGCTTGAAATGAACAAAGTGGTGTGAAAATCATATGAAATCACCGACATACCTTTGGTGCAGAATCTCACTCCCTGATGACGATACCGGTTGGCTAGCGAGCGACTGGGGCGGTAGGAGACGATCTTGGCCTTGGCCTTGCCGCTGCTCTTCGTGGACTCCTTGCTTGTCCGACGAGGGGTCAAGGACGGCGCGATCTGACTCGCCCAAGGTGTCATACAAAGGGGAGAAGATGGTGGCGAAGACAACATCGTCTGCATACCCCCAGTGGTTATCGGACAAGGAGCGCCACCAAGAGAGATAGGCGGGATGGGATCGACGCCCAGCGAAGGCTTTATCTCGAGCAGGGCTGGAGTGAAGGGAAAAATGTTCACCAGCGGGGGTGACGCGGTTCGCTTCGCCAATCTTATGCCAGGAGGTATACTTGTTAACCGAAGGAAGGAGTGGATAGGGAACCCCTTGAACAAAACCGAGCTGTTTGGCGAAGTGGTTAGGGGCATAAAGCTCGAAGCCTTGTTCCTCCTCAGCAAGATAGAGGTCGCAGCAAGAAACCGCCCTCATGAAGCTTGTCTTCACATCAAACTCAGAGTCGGGGCGGAGAGAAAAGAAGCCGTCTGATAGGACCTCGGTCGGGTGGCAACGACGAACCATCATGTCAATAGTCGGAGGTGGCTCCAATTGGTTGTAGAGAATGGAGAGGCTAGCGAAGAAGGACAGAGGAGTCTGATTCGTCGGGTTCCTACACACTGCGAACCCAAGTAGTTGGTCCTCCGGCAAGAAGTCGGGCGGCGAGCGCCTGAAGAGAGGAAAGTACAGCCGCAGCCACAAGTCCAAGATCCATAGTGGGCAGGCGGGCAGATGGAAGGGCTTCAAATAGAGTGTATAGAGGGCCGGTAGAGTGCACCCAGTACGGGTTGCCCTAGCCCAACTTCAATGTCATTATAGAGCGCTACGGCTAGTTTCGTCCACTTGTCCGTAGGCTTATGGGCGCTACCACAAAATATAAATTTATTAAGCTAGTACTCAAGGAAAGCAATACCTCGTTCGTGCCGCTCTGCATGCTGGATAAAATAGTTTCTCCAGACTGGGAACGAAGCCTTTAGGGCACGGCGTGCTCCTAAGTTGTAGGTGTAGGTGAACTCGGTCGTCGCAAAGTCACCTGGAACATACGGCTTGGCTTGGATCGACAGCCCCGTAATGGCAAGAACGTCCAACAAGGAGATGCTCATCTACTCGAAGGGAAAGTCGAAGGTGTTCGTGGCGCTGTTCCATAAGCACACCGTTGCATGATGGCGCGTCGCCCTGTCAGTGGAGGCGGGCAGCGAGAAACTAAGGGCGATAGCCTCAGCAATGCCCGCCGCCTCCCAGATCGGTTGATCAATCTGGAGGCGAGCCTCATACCAAGCTCGTTCCTCGTTGGTGGTGCTCGGCCATTCTCCCACTCGGATCTTCACGTGACAGCGAGCCTGCTGAGCCCAGGTTGCGAAGTCGCCAGGTTCACGACGGTGGGCAAGATTGGGCAGCGCACAGAGTTGGTGTAATGGTTGAGATCAACGGTCGAGAGGGGCTAAGAGGGAGTCGGGCCGAGCAAGGCTTCTCCGATCTCGAGGAAGTAGATGGGAGCTCTTGGGGGGGGTTTCTGCCAAGTGCCAACTGAAGTCGGTAGACCAGTCGATCGTCGATGTGATACTAAGGTTGGGGTCTCGGACGATTGGCTTGGGAGGCATGTTTTCTGGGTTGAGTTTTGGGAAGAGACGGCAGCGAGGGGTTTGTCTGTGCAGGAAAGGGAGAAATGGATAGATGAGTGAAGATGACGAAATGCAGGGACCCGCGTTGTGTTTTAAAGGAAACAAATCGAAACGTCTCTTCAATCAATGGTCATGATGAAGGGAGGCAACGACGCCGAAACATCAACACCTTTTGAATTTTGCATTATCGAAACGTACTCATTAAGGCCTTTTCGCTTAGCCGTTATGGATAATCCAAAGCTCAAGGCCTAGGGGGCAATTTTGGGCCTAGTTGGTATTTCGGTCCAAGACCGCGCTGATAGGAGCACAAAGTGTGACGTTCTTAATATGTTTATACCCTTTATTTACCCTTTGTTAACTCCTATTTAGTTGTTTTAGCTTTATAGTGTTTAGTGTAGAATAATTGCTTAATTAGAAATATGTAAGTTTTAGTGTTAGAATACATAGTAATTTCAGAATTGAAGAATTTGGTGTTGAAATTGTGCTAAGTGTTGGAAATCCTTGTTTACTCAGGATTCCTTTCTTGATCAGGATTCCATCTTTCCTCTTTCCTAGTTTCTAATTTTCTTATTCTATTTCAGGAAAGTCTAAACCCGTGTTGACTAGAAAATGTTTTTCTGACTCATGAGGGAAAGGTGGCCGGCAGTAAGGAGTTCCTGCTTGAGCAAGGAGAAGTACAATCCGAGATATGTATGGAGATGCCGTGAAGATTTCCCAAGAAGCCAAGGAGAGAGAAACCGTGCGGCATAAAGAGAGAAGGTTTTCCAAGTTCAAGATGGTTTTGTCATTCCTTAATGCATAAGGATTACTTGAAGAACAAGAGAAGGAAGTTAAATCCAACTTGGACTTGGTTTTGCCGATTCAATAGGATTCCTTGTGCTAGAAGAATTCTTGGAGATCAAGACTTGTTACTCTATAAATAGGGATGGCATGGCAGCAATAATAATCATCAACCCGTGCAAATAACACCAAAGCCTTTGCCGAAACTCCATCAACCTTCAAACACCACAATCCGATCCCACTTCAGCAATTGTCCAAAGCAAGTAGCCTAGGATTCCGCTCACTCGAAGAATAGAACAAGTAGGGATATTCTGAGAGTGTATTCCATCTTCTATTTTCGGATTGCTATGTGTTTGTTCTTGTTGATGTTTGTTTTAGGTTTTTGCTTAAGTATATTTCGATTCTTGTCTATGAGATAGAAGTACTTTTGAACCATTTTGAATAAAGTATTTTCAATTTTTAATCAATGATTTTAGGTTATATGCCGTGAGTTTTATGTCTAAAATACTTTAAGATTTTCGGTGCTACATTCTATTATCATGTGTAGTTGATACAAGTAGTTGATATTGCATGTGTTAATCATCCAAAGTTTGACTTTGATACACGTAGTTGATAAGTTGCATTGTCTTTGTTTTTCACCGATTTTCTACCTATATTTGATTGGACTTGTGCTTAAACACATCGATTCTTTATGTGATACGTAATTACATGATTAGTTTATGTGTGTGACCTATAAGTAGAGCATGTAGCCGAGCTTGTTGTGTCGCGATGTTGAATGAAACCCGTAGTCTAATTCTAAGTTGGTCTATGTCATAGGAACCACGTAGGAACTTATGTGCATATCAAATTTAGGTTGTATATTTGCTCACGGTGTAGACTTAAATGAGATTAGAAATCGTCTTCTTTATTCTTACATGGTTGTTTGGTTGAGTTTGCATGATTGTTGGTTGATCACATGTATATATGTATAGAAGTAATTTAGGATTTATTATTCTTGTCTTTTCCGAAATCATAAAACCTTTAAACCTATATGCTTATTTCGACATTTTTAATAGATTAGATGGATCTACCTGTAGTTGGATCCCCGGTTTAGAACGATCCCTGCTTGCTTTATACTACGATTGATTTGTTGACAGGGTTAATTGATGCGTGTGCAAATACGTCTTATCAAATGGCGCCGTTGCCGGGGATCCTTCGGGATCCTCGATCTTTTAATTGTCAAAATTTGCATTGTATATATGTCTATATGTTTATATTTGTAAAGTTAAAACCATGAATGTGTATATGATGTAATTGTGTTTATTTTTGTCTTTCTACTTTAATACTTGTATGAATAATGTTGTAGGTTGTAATGCACAGGAATAGGTAGGATCCCTTTTGTTAATTCTAGCCTTAACCCTTCTTGTTTACTCTCGGGTTTGCATGAGGTTGTGGGCGGCTTTTATTAACACTTGGAGTCATGTTTGGTTCATAAGTTTGTTGCTAGCTGAGTACATTGGTACGCTCCTTCTATTACTCTGGTGCATGGGACCAAAATTGGATCTCAAGAGCCTGAAAACATACATCTCGGTGATGGAGTTCTCATTGCTCACTAAACGAGTCCTGCCATGTTCACTATCTCTGGATTGAGCTATTGACCTTTAGAAACAACGCTTCAAGCTTGTGATCAAAACATCTATATCCAGGCCGCACGTCCACCGTGTCTTACCATCTAGAATCATTATTTATTTAAGTGTTTTAGTAGCAACTCAAAAATAAGCTTGTATGACTTTGTAATCTTAAAAGATTGGTGCCATGTATGATTTTGTATTTTATTATGTTTCGAAATTTTTTTTTTCTCTTGATTTTCGAAATTTAGCTTAGTTTATTGCTTTCGTTGTATACTCATGCATTCTAACTTGATCTTGGCCAAATGGTTTGGTTTTCAGGTGCTAGACGTGCATGCAACCTCGACTCACTCGTTCGTCTTCACAAGGAGCTCTTGTTCCATTGAATCCGGAGATTGACCGTGCTTGCAAAGAACAAAGAAAGAAGCAAAAAGAAGCATCAAGTAGCACGGTTGGACCTTTGGAATTTGAAGAGCAAGATCCTCCTTCTCCCTTTCGAATCCAGTCCGAATCTTCATCTTCATCTAATCCGAGATTGATTGTGAAGAAGACAAGTCCGACATCGACATGACCGACTCACCACTCAAATCTGCTTTCGTTCCCACAGCCCCGGAATCACCTTCATGCATTGCTTTCACTGTGCCTAATGAAGCCAACTTCTCCATACCGTTCAATTACTTGGGCAATTGCCTAAGTACTCGGGATCTCCAATGGAGGACCCTAATGTTCACCTTAGAGAGTTTCTCGATATCTGCAGATTGCAATCAATCAATTATCTTACTCCAGAAGGCCTAAAATTGCTTTTATTTCCCTTTACTCTTAAAGATGATGCTAAGCGTTGGTTGTATTCTTTGCCTGCAGGAATCATCACCAATTGGAATGAGATGACCTCGAAGTTCTTGAAACAATTCTTCCCTGTGCAACTCACGAAGAAGCTAAGGAGGGAGATTCAGAACTTCACTCAAAAGGATGGTGACACTCTCTATGAGGCATGGGAAGAGTTTCAGGAACTTCAGAGGAAGTGCCCTCATCATGGAATTTCTTTGGACGAGTTAGTTCAAGCTTTTTATGAGGGACTTGACAACACCAACAAGGGTATGGTGGACTCTGCATGTGGATGCACATTTATGAACAAGACCGGACGGCAAGCATATAACTTGATTGAGGACTTGGCGGATAACAATCGTCAATTCAGCACCAAGAACTCAAGAAAGTCAGCAGGAGGCCGTGGTGGTGTCTATGACATTGAAGCTCGGAATCAGATGATCACGTTGGATAGGAAGCTTGATGTCTTGGTCAAGGCTTTCAATGGTTCGAATCTTGGCAACCAAGCTTGTGGAATTTGCTCACTTTCGGATCACTCTACAGATTCATGTCCGAATGGTGCTATGAGTGAGGCGGAATTGAACTTTATGGGACAACAGAGGCAACGTTATGACCCATATTCGAACACTTACAATCCTGGAACTAGAGATCATCCGAATTTTCGGTGGAGTAACAACAATGCTCAACCGGCCAATACTCAAAGCCAAGGACCTCGACCTTCAGGTTTGTTTGTGAGGCCTCAGGTACCTCAAGGTTTTGTTCCTAACTCTTCTAATTTTGTGCCAAATAATGCCAATTTTCAAGGTTCAAATAACAATGCTAGTTCTTCTACTCCTAATTATGATGAAATCTTGAAGTCCCTTGCTCAAGGGCAACAGAACTTAACATCTGCAACTCAAGCTTTAGTGACAGGTCAACAGGCTAATTCTAAAGAGATCACGGAGCTCAAGAAACAGATGGGACAGGTTATCGATTTCATGGGTAAAATCCATGAAAGTGGTAAGTTGCCAGGCCAAACCTTGCCAAACCCGAATGCCGGACAATTCAAGATCGTTACAACTAGGAGTGGTCGCGTTTTTGAGGAGCCTTTGTTAAAGAAGTCGGAGCCTTCTAAGGAAGGTGAGGCCGAGAACATATTGCTGCAAGATGACGAAGATATTGAAGAGGTTTATGCCGAGAAGCAGCCGGACAAAGAGGCCGTGCCTCAGTCTGAGAGAGAGAGTGCGACGGTTCCTGCCGAGAAAAAAAAGGTGCAAGAGGCCAGCCTCTTGCAGTCCCTGCTGATCCGAAATCCACTCAAGCCGTGCTTGAGAAAGGTAAGTCTTCTAGCTCTAATGGTTTAGTTTCTACTAATGTCCATGCTCGTGCCCCTTTCCCAGACAGGTTTGCTAAATCAAAGCACGATGAAGCTGATCATGCAATGATTGAGTTATTCAAGAAGGTGGAAGTAAACATGCCATTGCTTGAGTGCATTCAACAAAATCCAAAGTATGCAAAATTCTTGAAAGAGTTGTGTACCAACAAGAGGCTACCACGAGAGAAGGATGTAGCGGTAATGAATGAAACCATCTCTGCGGTTTTTCAAAGGAAACTACCACCTAAGCTCAAGGATCCAGGGAGTTTTTCGATTCCATGCACCATTGGTACTCATAGTTTTGATAAGATCATGTTAGATCTAGGTGCTTCGATTAATGTTATGCCCTCTTATCTTTATGCAGACTTAGGTCTAGGTGAGTTGAAAAAGGATAACATTATCATTAGATTAGCTGACCGCTCCAACAAGATCCCTCTGGGATATGTTGAGGATGTTTTAGTGCAGGTGGCAAGTTTAACATTTCCTGCAGATTTCTATGTCATTGACATGGAACCGGCGGATGCAGATGACAAAGAAATTCCCATTCTGTTGGGAAGACCATTCATGAGAACCGCCAGGACCAAAATTGATGTCTACTCAGGGGAACTAACTTTCGAAATAGATGGAGACATCATTAGTTACAATATTTTTGATGCAATGAGGTATCCACTTCCTGAACTTTTTCGAGATTTTTTTCTATTGATGTTGTGGATGCTCTTGCAGATGAATATGTGGAGACAATAGCTCAAGACACCTTGGCACTCACCTTGGCAAAAGGAATCGGATTTGATGCCATGGGGAACAAAATCACCTTAGCTCAAGATGCCGTGCCTTTTTCCCGTGCTTGAAACCGTGCAGTCCCTTGAGGTGGCTGCCGAGGTATGCTACTCCTCCCCTAGTCCAATTCTCTTTCCATCTAACAAGTTTCTTCCTTCCATTGTCCAAGCTCCAAAATTAGATCTCAAGGTTCTTCCGGAACATTTGAAGTATGTGTACTTGGGAGAGAATGAAACGTTGCCGGTTATCATATCATCATCATTAGAGAAGGAGCAAGAGGAGAGATTGATCGAAGTTTTGAAAAGACACAAGACGGCCATAGGGTGGACCTTAGCCGACATCAAGGGAATTAGCCCTACAATGTGTGTTCACCGAATTTTGCTTGAAGATGGAGCAAAACCGACCAAGGAGGGTCAACGACGTCTTCATCCACCTATGATGCAAGTTGTGAAGGATGAGGTGACAAAATTGCTCGATTGTGGAGTCATCTACCCAATTTCGGATTCAAGGTGGATTTCACCGGTTCAAGTTGTGCCAAAGAAGAGCGGAATCACGGTGGTGAAGAATGATGAAAACGAGCTTGTGCCGCAAAGGACCGTAACCGGCCACCGAGTATGTATCGATTATAGGAGGCTCAATGCAACAACAAGGAAGGATCACATGCCATTGCCATTCATTGATCAAATGCTTGAGAGGTTAGCCGGTCATTCCTTCTATTATTTTCTTAACGGTTATAGTGGTTACAATCAAATAAGTGTTGCGGAAGAGGATCAAGAGAAGACAACGTTTACATGTCCCTTTGGCACTTTTGCCTACCGCCGCATGCCTTTTGGCTTATGCAATGCTCCAGGTACGTTTCAAAGATGCATGTACCACATATTTCTGAGTTCATAGGTTCTAAGATTGAAGTCTTTATGGATGATTTTTCTGTTTATGGTGGAGATTTCGATACATGCTTAGAAAATGTAGAATTTGTGCTTAGGAGATGTGAGGAAACTAATCTTGTGCTTAATTGGGAAAAAATGTCACTTCATGGTTACTCAGGGTATAGTGCTTGGTCACATTGTTAGTAATAGGGGTATTGAAGTTGATAAATCTAAGATAGATATTGTGCGTCACTTACCCATCCCCACAAGTGTGAGGGATGTTCGAAGCTTTCTTGGACATGCAGGTTTTTATCGTCGATTTATCAAAGATTTCTCCAAGATAGCTCGGCCCTTGAGTTCTTTGTTGCAAAAAGATGTGCCCTTCCACTTTGATGCCGAATGCAAGGAGGCTTTTGAGCGGTTGAAGACCATGTTGACATCGGCACCGATCATGGCGCCACCGGATTGGTCCTTGCCTTTCGAGTTGATGTGTGACGCCTCAGACTATGCAGTGGGGGCTGTGCTCGGCCAGAGAAGAGGACAGCAGCCGTATGCTATATATTATGCCTCTCGGACGCAGGGACCCGCGTTGTGTTTTAAAGGAAACAAATCGAAACGTCTCTTCAATCAATAGTCATGATGAAGGGAGGCAACGACGCCGAAACATCAACACCTTTCGAATTTTGCATTATCGAAACGTACTCATTAAGGCCTTTTCGCTTAGCCGTTATGGATAATCCAAAGCTCAAGGCCTAGGGGGCAATGTTTGGGCCTAGTTGGTATTTCGGTCCAAGACCGCGCGATGGGTTTTGGATAACATTTGGGTCAATACCTGTGACCCTTTTTAAAATAAGGTTTGTTAAGAACCGCGAGCTTTGAGATAGGTTTCTACAAGGACTGTAGCACCCCGCAAGATGAGGATGCTCATTGTTTGAGTTCGCATAGGAGACTATAGTTGGATAACGCGGAGGCAGTACTGCTTGTGATCTAGGCGGAGTCTAACTGTGTGAATGGACACGTGTTATCTGGATATTTAGTTCGCGACCGAGGCGTGTCTTTGTGGTATTCTAGTTGCTGAGTCCGAATGGGTTTGTGATTGCATCTCTACTAGCTAGATGTGAGTCGTTATATAAGGAGAACTCGAGGATCATTCAAGGGACAATCAAATCTTACAAACTACAACAAAACTCTTCAAGCCTCTCGAAACCCTAACTCTAAGCGCATCTCGCCTTAGTTCGCAGTGGCACGCCTGTAACCCTTGTTTACTTTTGGTACTGCTAAGTTACCTCTCTGCCCCCTGCTGAGGATCGTGGCCAAAACAAGAACAAACTCAAAACTTCAGCTTCAATCACTTCCCCAGACCGGGGTCCTTTTCTAATTTCCATATGTATGCAAGAATCAAGTATGTTAATCCAACCTTCTTCTTTGGGATATGAGGGTAAGTTTAAGTTTTAGGTCTCCCTCATTTTGTTTTACCAGGATGAATGAAGCATCAAACTATTTTATTGATTACCTGAGATGTCTATTCTATGCCAATATCATTCACAAATCACAATAACCCCTTAAACTCGGGTAATCGAATTCTATCTAGTGAAGAATAAAGAGTGCATGCAAGCTATACTTCAGTAGCAAGTGAAAAGGGGAAGGGCATTGCTATAATGATATTCAAGCCGATCTCAATATCTACATGCACATTTGTTTTAATCCTCAAGTTAATGAAAATGTTGAGCTGATGCTGATCTAAGGAGCTAAGTAATGTGGACTTGTTTCAACTTTCAAATGTTGTTGAAAGCAAACTATGAAGAGGGCGGGAATAGATATATTGTATATCCAGGGATTGAAATAATAACACTCAAGTTGAAGAATAAACATTTCAAATGTCATCTATGCAAAGTCAACAACGTTAAAATACATATAAGCTAATGATGCTTAAGCAAAAACGTACGTACATACCTGAATGTTGGAATATATGCATACATATGCTAATGAAAATGACAGGAAGATACTGGCAGAAGCTTTGGTCTTGCTTTGATATAGACTCCGATAATTCTGCACTGTCTTACATACAAACTTCAAGCAGAGTGATATCCTTCAAACATTCAAGTCAATTTTCGCCAAAAAAAAACATTCAAGTCAAAGAATCACTACTTTTAGATATAGATATATGGAATCAAATTTCCAAAACTGAGGTCCAAGTCCAATTCCTTGTCAACTTGAACATATATGAAACTTGAATATTGAACTATGGCAGAGAAGATGACCTCTTTGGAACCAAGAATCATTCTACAAAAAGCTTCAACTATTATATATATATATATGCATACTACGAAAGTAAACTAAAGAGAAAGAAAAAGCAATTCTCTCGGCATCAAACAGAAAAAGAGGGAGGAGAGTTATACAACATGTTTATCATATTCTTGTTCATTTACCATTTAATAGTCCTCATTGCAGCAAACAGATCAGATTATGTGCTAGCAGATGACATGGTAATCGATTGTGGCCCCTCGTCAACTCTGTCAAGCAAAGTTGGGTTTCTAAAGCCGGTGTCTCCAGTATCCACAACTGGTGATGAGAGTAATGATGGAGCTTCTAGTCATGTACCTGGACCTATTCTCTTTCAAACAGACTACACTTACGTCTGTAATGTCCCTCCAGGTCCCAAAATCATTCAATTTCAGTTCTATCCACCCTCACTGGGAAGCACAAACGAATCCAAGGCATTGTTTACCATCAGTGCTGGGAAGTACACTTTGTTAAAGACTTCAGCATCCTCCTGCTCTATAGGTTCTCAAGGTCAAATCCAGCATGCTATCAGAGAATTCTGCATCAACGTAGATGATGGAAGACTAAACGTGACATTCATGCCATCATCAACTCCCGGTGCCTATGCATTTGTAAACAAGATCAAAGTTGTTCCAGTGCCAACAAGTCTTTATGTGCAAGGAAGTGATGAAGTTCCCCTTTCAATACGTCTCATTGGACATAATCCTAATGGTCATCAGGTTTACCTCCTCAACAACTCAAGGGCTCTTGAGACCATGTACCGAGTCAATGTAGGAGGACCTTTCATCTCTCCTGACCTAGATGGTTCTGAGATGTTGCGCACCTGGTCCACAGACAATAGCTATATGAGTATATATGAAGAGGTTGATACAGTCATTCTTCAGTCGAAAATAAAAATCAAGTACAGCTCAGAGGTCCCAGCATACACTGCACCAGTAAAAGTCTACACCACAACCAGGGCTTCATATATCAATGGTAATACTAGCTGGTCGTTCCCTCTTGATCCTGGATTCTATTACCTCATCAGATTTCATTTCTGCGAGATCAATAAGAAGATCAAACTAGGTGAAAGAGTTTTTAAAGTCTACATCAACTATCAAACAGCTGAGGACCATGCAGATGTGTTTGAGTGGAGCAGCGGAGCTGGATTTCCAGTACATCGAGATTATGTGGTTGATTATGCTTCTGGACATAGCAATAGCACGCAGAATCTGGTGGTGGCAATAGAAGGCATCAACTCAGAACTTGATGATCATCAGGCAATCTTAAATGGGTTGGAAATTTTCAAAATATCAGATAAGAACAACAATCTTGCTGGGGCGCATCCATTCGGCTTTGAAGTTGATCAGTACCAAAACATTCCATCATTAACAGCTACACTCTTTCGCCGAATAATAGTTGCACTCCTAGCTATTCTGTTTGGTGTCATGGTACTGACTGTAGTATTCCACTTCATACACTTCCGCCTAGGAAGGATATGGGTTAAACAAAGCTTTCTGCCCTGGCATCATTCTTCAGACCAATATTATTGTCAGAACTTCACACTGACAGAGATGAAGTCCGCAACAAACAACTTCAGTCAAGCTTTTCAGATTGGCAGTGGTGGATTTGGGAATGTCTACAAGGGATACATAGGAGGTGCTGTCTACACTGTGGATACTGTTGCTATAAAGCGTGCAAATCCCACTTCTAAGCAAGGGTTACATGAATTCCAAACAGAAATCACCATGCTCTCCAAGCTACGCCACCGCCACTTGGTTTCTTTGATTGGCTACTGCAAAGAGGATAAGGAAATGATACTTGTCTACAACTACATGGCGCAAGGATCACTCCGTGATCACCTTTATGGTAAGCCCCGGAAACCCCCACTTCCTTGGAAGCAGAGAGTCAAGATATGTATAGGAGCAGCCAGAGGATTGCACTATCTCCACACTGGAGCAAATGAAAAAATCATTCACCGGGATGTGAAGTCCAGTAACATACTGTTGGACAGAAATTTGGTTGCCAAAGTTTCAGATTTTGGGTTGTCAAAAGTTGGCCCCAACCCGAATATGATGAGTAGTGCCACTGCATATTCATCAAATGCTGACACTCATGTTAGCACTGCAGTGAAGGGTAGTTTTGGATACTTGGACCCGGAATACTATAGAAGACAGAAACTGACTGAGAAATCGGATGTTTATTCATTTGGGGTGGTGCTGTTTGAAGTTGTGTGTGCTAGGCCAGCTGTGATAAGCATTGTACAAAATGGGGAGCCAGAACAGGTAAACCTCAGTGAATGGGCACTACAACATTGTAATCCTGGTCAGGGTGGGAAAGCAGTTGATCAAATCCTAGACCCGTCTCTACGGGGAAAGATCAATCCTGAGTCTCTGAAGACATTCACAGATATAGCAAGGCAATGTTTAACAGATAGGGGAAGTGAGCGGCCAACGATGGGGGATGTGTTGTGGAAGTTGGAGCTGGCATTGCAGCAGCAAGAAAGAGCTGATCAACTAGAAAACACTCGAATTGGCACGAGTTTTCCAATTGGGATCGATGGTCATAACCAACAGGGCATCATTCAAGTTGCCATTTCAGATCCAACCCCAGGGATTGAGTTTTCTGAGATAATGCTACCTGCCGGACGTTGATTACTAGGCTCTAGCTGTCAGTGTGTACAGTGTATTGTTTCGACTACCAGAAACCCATTCATAGAACTATTGGTTTGGTTCTCCTATGAATTTCTTTTTCTTATCCAAATCACATGGTTTCCTTAGAGGCGAAATTTCTAGGCTCAAAGTGTACCGAGAGATTATGTCAAACCGCTTACTCCTCATAAGGCCCTAACCATCAAGAATAGATTCGGATTTAACTCTAATCAGTGTCAGCCGGATTCGAACCTGACTATGGGTTCCATATCATTATCAACTCGATAGTGGTTTCTCCTATGAATTTGTAATCATCTTTTTAACTGTGCATATATAGATACATAGATCTGAACCAAAATACAGATGAATTTGTCTTCAACCCATGTGCTTCTGAAATCTGAACCTAACTATCTCAATTAGATTATACATGAAACCAAACAGAGATAGATGGAATTTTTCGATTAGATTAAGCAGATGAAAGTTTTCAAATTGGGTCTTACAGCTGACACAGAGGGGGCCCGGGAACAAAGCTTTTCTTATCTTTTCTTATCTTTTCTTCCTGGGTTTAAGTGGGTCTTCCATATTTGGACTAAAGCCTTCATCTTTCACCTTCCCAACTGTGAGCAGAAGAAGCTCTCTCTGGCTTTCACAGTTTCACTGATCCGACCTGTTTCTTTGGCTATATTTATCCTGGGTTCTCTCGCAGGTTAATTAAAATATTAATCTGACATGATTAACAACCAAGTCATTGTAGTATGGTGGTAAGTATTCCCACCTGTCACCCGGGTGGCCGGGTTCGATCCCCGGCAACGGCGATTTTTTACATTTTCAGGTCAATTTAAGTTTTTTTTTTTTTTTTTTTTTTTTTCCCTCAGTCAATGTGCATTCAGAAGAAGAGGCTCATACACTGAAGTTGAAACGAATTAACGAAACCCCAGATGAAAGCTTCTTAGATGATAGGAAAAGCCAAGTAAATCACAACGGTCCGCTGATAATCAATAACATATTAGAGACTTTTGAAATTCGCATAACCACAGTGCATGCACTGTGCATTATATCTGACCCTATATATAAGCACCCTCCAAGAGCAGAAAGCTACAATATCAATTGGGGTTAGTCAGCACTCCGCGCAACTCACTCTGTTATACCGTAGCTAGGTACAAATATGGGTGCTGCCGCTGCTGCATGTGTAGTTGCTGGTGCCCTTGTTTTAGCATTTGTAGTGTGTGCAATCTATGGAGATTCTGCTGAATCTGAAGTAGCTGTTCCATCGGGCTCGTCTGCGGGTCAAACGAGAACAAAGAAGTCACCGAGGATGAGACTACATGATGAATAAGTGTTAAAGAATGATGCCATGCGTTTATATATTAAGTTAATGTTCCCAGTCTCTCTGCTTTCTGCTAATGCAACGCATTATCTTGGATCCTATATTTCTAGTGTTCTTTTTATGTCTTATTTTCCCTGTCATATATTCATATCATCATCGCTGGCTATATGCAGTACGTGCGTGGTACTTCAACTATACCGTCTATACGTATTTGGAGATGTATTTGATTAGGTGAAATGGGGATGCTACCCTAAATCACAATCAGTGCCATATCATATGACATAACTTTAACTTTAAAGCTTTCAAATAAACCCACAGGATAACTGACCATTGCGCTTGTGCTCTTTCACAAATAAATTAAAGTCAGCGAAAATTCTTCTATACGGTCGTTTGACCATGGGCAAGTTACAACAGAGAGTCGATCTATCAGAGACCCGTTGAACTTCTATACGGTAAAACAAGAGTTGAAAAGTGAACGCTTACTAGCTCTTCGAATTTCCTGAACCAATGCATGGATGCAACACCACTATAACCAGTTAGATCAGTTTGATATAAGCCACACGAGGAACTACGTAAAAGACACGTCGATAATACTCAGAGACTTAACCCATGAGAGTAAAGATTAAAGAAGCATTTCGACCCAAAAAAAAAAGATTAAAGAAGCAATATTTCTGACAATCCGATAGCGATCCGAAGTCGTTCTAAGCCGATACCGAAGGGGAGATAAGAACCATGAACAGTAACAGGATTATTTTGACAGCTTACGTGTTTATCATCGAGGCGAGCCAAGACAGTCATGGTAGATGTTCAAATGACACGAAGAAGGTAAATGGAAGGCCATGGACAACACTAATGAATATATTAATCCATGCATGAATTAATTAATTTGAGATCGACCGTCTCATGCTGTCGTGCATGCAGCAGCTAGCTAGGTCATATATATTGATGGTCATATGACTCATATCGGTCATGCATTGCATAGTGAGTGAACTGTGAACATGGGAGGTGCCAAGGGTGGTGGCGGAGGAGGAGGTGCCAAGGGTGGTGGTGGCGGCGGAGGAGGAGGAGGTTCTAAAGGAGGCGGAGGAGGAGGTGCTAAAGGCGGCGGTGGAGGAGGTGCAAAAGGCGGCGGTGGAGGAGGGGCCAAAGGTGCTGGCGGCGGAGGTGCCAAAGCTGGTGGTGGCGGAGGAGGGCGAGCGTCCTCGGGTGCGAGTTCTGGTGGAGCCATGAAGGCCCCTGGAGGATCAGGCGATACAATTTCCAGGGCGGCTTTCGAGAGCAACCCTCAGGGCTACTTTCAGGGCCTCCACTCTAGTAGCAAATAGTAGTGGCTAGGTCCTTGACGCACGTGCGTCGGTACTATGTATGTACAACATATATATAAATAAGTACCAGTATACGTCTGTAGTACTGGACTACCGGTACCAGTACGCCGTACTGTAGCTTGCATTTGTTATATGGCGTTTGTATAATTGTATGTGTATATGTATGAAAATAGAAAGAGTACGTACCTCTGGACTGGTACGTGCTCAGCTTGCTTTTGTTCGTCTGGTCGTCTTTCTCATAGACAGGTCTAGCATACTTCTTCGCGTTTTTTTTTTTTTTTTTCCTTTTTCTTTATTTGAAACGGTTTTACCGTAAGTTGAAACGAAACCGATGAAAGCTAGCTTTCATATCAGGTAATAGGAAAAGTCAAGTTGAGTAAATTAATCACAACGCTAGCTGCTATTAACCAAGCGCAGATTGCAGACTTTAAATTCCCTTTACTGGGAATACGCATCAACTTTTACCCTATCAAGTACCAATATATAAGCCACCCTCCAATTAAGTACAACCAACTACAATATCAATCGGGGTAAGTCGATCAGCACACTTTACCTTGTTATATATTAGGTGCAAAATAATAAAATGGAAGCTGCCGAGGTTGTTGCACTTGCATTAGGCGCCATTGGCGCCGTTGCACTGTTGGTGTGGGGTTTCTCCGGAGATTGGAATCTGCTGCATCTCAAGTACTTGTTTCGTCGGGGTCGTCATCGGAGCCAAAGAGAACAAAGAAGCCACCCAGCTGCCCCAGCATTCGTGAGCTTGAGGGAATCGCAAGAGCTTTGGGACGTCGTTGATGCCATGGATGCATATCAATAAGTTAATAATTAATGTTCTTAATTAATGGTCTATGTAATCTTCTGCTAATGGAACCCCTTATCTTGGATCCTACTCGCAGTTTGTCTTGTTTTTCTTCTCTTTTTAATATTTTCTCTTCTCTACCATGTATATGTGAGTTAAGCAGTGGTCCATCCATCAATCATATACGTACACACAATGAAATTAATTTATATATGCATTTATATCATCATTAATTCCAAATTATAAGTTTGATTCCAAGTCAAAAACTTGGATCACGGATCAGTCAAACGGGATTGGAACCCTAAACCACAATCCGTACCCCATCTCACTTTATTTTTCATTGTTAACATAGTTGGTAAAGTTTGTACTTTTAGGGTACGTTTGGTACCCGGTACTACCTAAGCCAGTGTCAAATAAGGAGTGAAACAAGGCTAATCTCATGTTTAGTCTCTTTCGATACTAATATTAATGATACAAACTTGGACTTGTTTTCTTATTTCTCCTCCTTAGCCAATGTTAGCGTGGGTACTCCGAAAAGGGAACTTTAGCTAAGACCTCACTAACCTCTCTATCGCCTCCTCCACAACTCCTCCTTCTTCATCTCCCAGATCTGCATCCACTCCGTCCTCAACCTCTTCTCTGACCCACGCCCTCAGCTCCCAGACCCGCTCCGTCCTCAACCTCCTCTCTAAACCGCACCCTCGTCTCCCAGACTCGCTCCGTCCTCAATCTCCTCTCTGACCCGCGCCGTCGACACCTCCAAGGCCAAGCTCGCCGCCATCTTCTTCCTAGATTCGTTAGCAAGTATGTCCATCTATTTCTTCCTTTCTCTCTTTGATAATCAGTTTGATCAATTTATTGTTGATTCAGTTTGATTGTGGTGAATTGTTCAATTTGATTGTGGTGAATTGTTCCCTGTCTTATGCTTGTTTATCAAAACAAACATTGGAATACTAACCTTTGCAATATAATAGGGTAGTGATCGCTTTCAATTGCTGCCGTCTGTTTTGAAAATGTAAGCATTAAGCATGAATGAAATACCAAGTATATAAGTTGTTTATTACACACAACTACTCACTAGTCTAGTGAAGCTGATAGTATAGGCAATCAAGCCCATGTTTTCGTTTATTGGTCTTCTTGGTGTTCAATGTGCCTAACTTTCTTTTAGGTTCCTTGTCCCTATTTATTAATTTAACTTTAGTTGTATTTTCAACCATTTGATTCAATAGTTAGACTGGAAGAAAATTTATAGGAACTATATAGCATCTGATTCCAGAGAATTATGCAGGACAAGCAGTATCATTTGTAACTTGCTATGGTTGTTACGTCATTGCATGTATGATCCAGCCACCATAATTCTATCATATGTGGCCGTTTAGTCATTTTAGTGCTTGAAAATATTCATCTTACCAAGTGGTCCTTTTGATGGCCAAATAAACCCTAAATCCTTCCTTAGGTTGAACTTCCTATCTCTGTGCCAATATCAGCTCTAGCATTAACCCGAGTAATTATATCTCTCTGAGAAGTAACTGCAAATTTGTGTCAAATGACAGCAGAATGCAGCAGCACACTATTTGTGTTAAGTGAAACAAAATTAGGTTTGATATATTCTCTCCTTGACAAAGGTTTGATATACATACTAATAATAGTGCGATTAACTGCAGTGACATATTTATATTTTGTAATGGTGTGACATACTTAAACGTTGTGTCTGTGGAACTGAGAGGTGCTGATCTGCTGCAAACAAAGTTTACTTGAGTTATGATGATCTGTTGCTAAACCTTCAGGACATGAACTTGGAGGTGTTGATCTGCTGCTGCAAACAAAAGTTTTCTTTCACATGTTTCCTTTCTCTCTTTTGGATTCTGCATATTTCTTTCACATGTTTCTATTAGTTGTTAAGGGCATATCAATATTTGAGGTACTTGTTCTGTGTAGTTAATGTCAATTTTTTTTTTTCGATTTCATGTTAAAATTTCAATGACCAAGATTGTTAGATGTTAGATTGTTATTGTTAGATGACCAAGATTATTAGATGTTAGATTGTTAGACTAAGATTGTTTAGATTGTTATTGTTAGATTGCTGCAAACTAAGATTGTTAGTCCAAAGCATCACCAAACATGAGACATCTCTAATTTAAAATTTTTTTCCTAATCCCATGCAATACCAAACGTGGCCCAGTATTAATACAATTTAAGGCAGTCCACACTAGTTCAGGACAGTCTTAAGAATTAAAGAGGTCTAACCCAATACAGGGTACCAAACGTGCACTTATTTGATTAGTCATCACACATCGCTCACAGTTTTGATTTGATCATTTCTTATTTTCCTATTCTCACTGTGCGATCAGTAGCTCTTGACATCCATCACATCTAGTAACAGTCATATTTAAATCGAGCTTCAATTCATACCACTAAAAACACTATTTGAACCTCTTTGTTTAATGGACTTCTGATTTATTTCTACAAATAAATAAAATGCTATTTACACCTCTCTAATTTTTCTAAAACGCTCATATTTCAACGCTAAAGGTCCTAGAGGGGTGAATAGGCCATTAACAACTTTTTCTCGTATAAATTCGTTCTTAGAGATAGCAAGGGTTATAGCTATCCTGAATAACAAATACACAGTGACAATAAATAAAAGTTGCAGTAAAATAACAATGAACACCAAGATGTTTTTTACTCGCAGAAACTCTGCAACCAAGGAGAAAAACTGCGTGCCCTTAACTCTTGAGGGGCAAAACATTTCCACTAAATTGAAGTAACTTCTTACAAGAATAATAGTTCTAGTGATACACTACCACAGTGCTATCCTTCTTAGTCTCAAACTAGTCTAGACCTATTCCCTCTCTTATTTCTAAGTACTTACAATGTGGATAGTTTCAGAAGTTTTTTTCGTGAATTCAGCTAACCACTAGCAGATTCAACCTTGAACACTTCTCAGAAGTTTCACTCTCAGAAACTCAGTTATCCTAAACTGATTCTTTCATGAACCTAGCTACCTCAGCGGGATACATCAAAACTCAGCTATCCTCAGCTGTTTCTTTCATGAACACTTCCGGGGTTGCTGCACTACCAACTAATCTCATGGTATGCAGAATGCAATGAGTTTGTGAGAAGAGGGTTTGTTCAGCTCTAAGGTTTATAATCACAAGAGGAAGACTTAGAGACTAATGAACAATGCAAATGAAAACCAAAACCCAACAATAATGCAATGACTTTGTGAGAGAAGGTTTTGTTCAGCTCTAAGGTTTATAATCACAAAAGGATGACTTAGAGACTAATGAACAAAGCAAAAGAAAACCAAAACCCAACAATGCAAATGTAAAAACTACATTTTGACAACCATTGAGCAAAGGCAGCCTTGCTCAATATATATAGGTTGATGGAGACACAAGCCAAAGAGGTGCCACAAGAGGGCAGGCACGAGGGCCAAAGTAAGGAAAGAGTTTTGGACTTTTGTCCTTGGCCAAACTCTGAAAGAGAGAGGACATATACAGCTGTCCTAGGCTAAGAAAGAAACAAACAAAACTATCATAAACAATGTTTGATTTAAAAGCAAAAGACAAAAGGTTTTGCAAACTTTTTCCCAAAAGCATAATACCACATTGGTTTAGCAAATCACTTTTTCTTTGATATCAAACAAAGACAGCTGCTATATTGGTTTGTGTATCACAAACATTGGGAGATTAGTCTTGCACATCTGAATGTGGTATTATGTCATAATTCGTCGGCTAAACTTTATAAAAAAATAATAATATAGCCGACGAATATCTTACATGTTTCATCGGCTATAAGTCTATTCCAGTAAAAAAAAAATACCCGAAATTTCTAAATTACTATTCCAAGCAAGCTACAAAATACATCAAAACAATTTCATATATATAACCAACAACAAGCACATAAAACTATATAATTAATCAACTACACAAAATCTAGATTGTCTAAATCAATATCCGATTCTGGGGGCTGCTGCTGTGGACGTTACGGTGGCTGAGGTAGCGGTATAGGCGTTGGCATGGGCGGAGCCCGAAGTCCTTGAAGCTGGGCAGCTGTAAATTCCTGCAAGTATTGGAACATCTGCTGCTGCTGGGCCTGCTGGGTGGCATATACCGTGGCAGCATAGGCTGTCTGGGCGGTGATCTGGTCAGCGATCTGGGCGGCATGAGCAGCAACCTGAGCAGCTTGTTGTTCCCGTAGTCTCTCAACTTTCGACTCTAGCTGAGTCGTCCTGCTGCTGGTTGAGGCTGCATTTCGTTGAAATCTTGGAGTGGTCTTCAGGACCCTCTCGCCCTTCTTTCCTAGACCCCTTCACTGTGACGGGGCCTTTCTTCTTCTTTGTCGCTTCGTTCCGACGGTGTCTATCACATGATAAACCAAATTGATTATTAAAATCGGAGATCTTTTATTATTAATTATAAGAAAACAAATCATTCATCTTTCATTACCTGAGGGCGATGCGGCGGACGCGAGGAATTTCGTCTCTGTCGCCGATGATGATACTTTCGCGGAAATAAGAGGCGTATCAAAAGGCATGAACCGGTACGCCGCTGATGAAGCCCATTGACGGGGGCAGTGCATAAATCAGGGTCCCTGAGCCATCGACTCCAGGTAAGGCCGGTATCATCCGCGGAAGGAACAGATGAGGCGGCGGCATCTGTACCCTAGATGACCCACTATCCGAAGCAGTAGGACCCGGAGTGGGCGCCCGGTGTATCTCAGGCATACAGGGTGCAGACACCTCCGTCTGGGTCTAAGGCCACAGCTGCCTCGAGGAATGAGGGATGCCCCGCTACCTCGATGAAGGGGGCACCTCCGGCTGCCTCTGCGCTATTTCCAGAAGGGTTGCACATCTAGCTGTCATGGGGCCCCGAAACGACGTTTGAGGGTTGCTAGAGATTCCCTCAGACGATTCGGACATTTGGCCCTTCGAACCCTTCATCCATCTAAAATTACCGTTCATCATGTTTAAAATATTAATTTGAATCAAGGCTGAGGAAGAAAATCATGAAACTTAATAACGACACACCACACGTAAATCATACACAAATCAATAGGCATCGAAAATATCCACAATATTTCAACAACCATATATTAAAACTTGCATAATCCAAACCACAATGAAGTCACACAAACAGCAACGTGTGTGTGTGTGTGTGTGTATATATATATATATATATATATATATATCATCATAAACCAATCCGCAATATCAATACCGCATAAAAACCCTAAATTCCCAAATTCGAAACCCTAGAATGACATATCGAAATAAAAATCACAAGATTACACCACCTGGCGAGCGACGAGCAGGCGAGCAGCCGAGCAGGAGACGGAGAGGGCGACCGGAGAGGGAGAGGACGACCAGGAGAGGGAGATTGGGCCAAACCTAGGAGGCGGTGGAGGCTGTTGAGCGCGGTGAGGGCTCGCAGAGGCAGACCGGTATGGAGCAGGCAAAGGAGGCGGACCGGGCTTTAGGGTTTTTTCTCGCGCTGTGGAGGCTGTCGAGCGCTGAGTTTAATTATATACCTTACACCTTTAGCCAACGAATTTTTTAATTCGTCGGCTAAACCTTTAAATTTTTTCAACGACTTTTTTGTGTTTGAAGGTTCTACGTATAGTTTGTTTTTGAAACGGAACATTTACTTAAACACTAGGTAAACAAGTTATACAACATTAGTAGGCATGTTGTGATTGTGATGTTCAAACTTGAGAAACGAAAATCCGACCATCAGATCTGACCATCATGATAAAATACATGTATGAGAAAAAATTCAACTTGATCCGACAAGGTCAATCCCGTAAGTCAAACCCCTAAACGCACGAAAAAGGTCATTGGACCGTCTAAATTACGTATCTTGGCTGGACCTTCAACTGAAAATAGTTTCAAATCAATGAGACGCAACAAGTCGTATATTAGGGTATTTGTCGGCTAAGGTTTAGGATTTAGGGTTTAGCCGACGAAATATTAGGGTATTCGTCGGCTAACCGCATCTTAGCCGACGAATTATGACTTATTTAAGAGGGTTTTAGCCGACGAAATATACCATAATTCGTCGGCTAAGATGGTTTAAGCCGATGAATTATGGTATATTTCGTCGGCTAAAGTATAAAAAATACATTAAAAAACATAAGGTTTAATGTAAACCATATTAACTTCATATTCATATATCACCAAAATTCATATAAAATAACATAAATATGAATTCAACATATGTAAACTATAAATGTAATACATTCGTTTTATTACAAATTAATGTATTACGTCTTTTAAATTAAAACTAAGGCTCGTAATCGGAATCATCCGATGAGTCTTCTTCGGTGTCAGAATTAATTTCTGGTAATCTATGCATTTCCTCATCGCCAGAGTCTTCGTCTGTTTCTTGATTTGGATCAACATCAATAAGCCTTGGCTCTTCATCACGAATTTGCACCGAACGACCCGCTTTAAAATTATTAAGGCGAACGGTAGAGGAGTTAGGAATACCTATTGCGCTGGGCTCTTGATACGCAACATCTTCTTCCTCCTCTTCGGCCTCTCCAAGTGTAGCTGCCCGGTAAATATTTCGAGGGTACACAACGTTGACTACTTTCCACGCGTCACCCTTAGCAAGGTCATCAAGATAAAACACTTGTTTTACCGATGTGGCAAAAACGAACAGGTTATCTTCGTAACAACTTGTAGCAGTGTTCACCGATAATATTCCGTACTGATCGGTCTTCATGCTCTGCGGCCTAGTATCAAACCATCTACACTTGAAGAGGTGCACTGTCATGTCTTGCCCATAAACGAGTTCCACCACTGAATGGAGAACACCGTAATAGTCAACTCCATTCCGCCCACCATGCGCCATCACCCCAGAATTCTGTGTTCTCCGTCTGTTGTCTCTCTGTTCACATATAAATTGCACGCTATTCACCTTGCACATCGGATAAACTCATGACATTATCGGCTTCATCGCTAGAAGTCTTAGTTCATGCGACCAATTTGGGTGACCATCAAATTGAATATGGTTCATCTGCAAACCAACCATTCAACTGTAAATATGGATAATTATGCAATAAACATAAATACGTACAAAAATATTGAATTACATACCCAGCCGCCAAAATAGTTTGCGAACTCCCTGTTGTGGTACTCGAGATCACCTTGAATGTCTGGACAATATAAATGGATGTCTTTCCAGTATTCAAATTCTGGACAGTTAATCAATACCCACCAGTGGGAAATGACTAGCTCATGTGGTTGCAACTTGTAGGAGTCTGGCAAAATTCCATAAACTTCAACATCACTGGAGAGTATGAAATGATTGAACTTTGGTACATCTACCGGTATGGTTTGCGGGGTTTCCTTCAACGCTCCTAAATATAACTTCATGTAGGTGATGCACTCGTGCGCAATATATGCTTCAACTATACATCCTTCAGGCGTGGATTTGTTAGCCACATAATCTTTGTAGTCTCCAAGTTGCCTATAAATCAAGTTGCAAAGTGTTATGATTATTGAACATGTATATTGAGGAATTCAGGTGTAAAAAACGTACATTTTCATGGGATACATCCAAGTGTAGTGTACTGGACCGGTAAGCAACAATTGCTCGGGAAGATGGATCATCAGGTGAGGCATGATGTCAAAAAAATTTGGAGGAAATATCCTCTCAAATTTACACATGATATAAATGATGTCCTCTTGCATTTCCGGAGGTTAGATTTTTTCACTTCCCGTGTGCATAATTTCTGGAAGAATCTTGCCAACGCTACTAACGGCTCCACCACCTGACGGGGAAGGAACGGTCGAATGAAAACAGGGAAGAGACGTTGTAGCAAGATATGACAGTCATGACTCTTCAACCCGTACATCTTATTGTCCCGGAAGTTCACACACCGGGCTATATTTCTTGCCCGACAACATCCCACGGGTAGGAAAAGCACTAATGGTACCAACAACCATGACATGCATCTGGAACATCTCGTGCATGTACTTGTCATAAGTTGGATGACCAATGTCCCACAAAAACTTAAGCTCTTCAATCAAAGGTCTCAAATACACATCGAGACACTTCCCTGGATAACCGGGCCCCAGAATCAACAAACTCAACATATTGTATTCCTTCTTCATGCACATCCATGGAGGAAGGTTGTACGGTACCAAAATCACCGACCATACACTGTATTGAAGACTCATGTTGCCAAAAGGCTTGAACCCGTCGGATGAGAGACCGAGCCTCACATTTCGGACATCTGACGCAAAATGAGGAAACTTCTTGTCTATATGCTTCCAAGCCTCCCCGTCAACATGGTGTATAAGGGTATCTTCGTCATGCAATTCCCTATCAGCGTGTCATCTCATAGCTTTGGCCGTGTGTGAAGTCATGTACAACCGCTCCAGCCTATCCCTCAACGGGAAATACCGAAGTACCTTCACATGTTTCCTATTGCCTGTCGGAGTCAGCTTATACCTGTCAGTGTGACATACCAGACATGCGTCAAGGCCACCAAGGTCATTCCCTTCTGGATCTTTACCCTAGAAGAGAACGCAGTCATATCTGCATGCATGAATCTTGATGTAGGAAAAGCCAAGATCTTTCAGGATACATCGGACCTTATGATGAGTGGTAGGAAGACGATGACCGTAGGGCAGCATCGAAGCAATGTACTGTAGATAATCAACAACAGCCTTCACGGTCGATTTTGTCTCAACTTTAATCTTTATTACGTCCATCACACTTTCAAGAACGGTCTTCCGACAACCGGGGTACACAGGGGTCTGTTGGAAAGCAAACAGTTTGTTGTACTTGTCAATACCAGCAGTGTTAACAACTCTAGGAAGGCTGCACCGGGTCAGACATAAACTGTCCTTGAGCGCATACACCGCTCTCATAAGGAAACATGTCGTTGATGAAGGTCGTTGTTGGATCGTTGGATGTACTGCCCATCTCAGAAAATTGGTCATGATCATGCGGACCCCCTGATGATGTTTCACCGTGATATAACCAACATGTGTACTTCTCCCAAAACCCGTTACTCTTCAGGTGTTGCCATACTTTGTCAATCGCAAATCGATGCATATCGGTACGACACTGACATTTCGTGCACGGGTAATAGAAAATTGTATTCCCATTAGCATAGCCAGCGCATATTCCAGAAAACTCATAACTCTTTTACCATATCTTTTGTCCCATTTTGGAAGCGAAATTCAACTCTTATCCATATCCTGAAAATAAACAAAATATATTATAACTCGAGCTAATTATTAATTAAATTTCATAGATAAAATCTCAATTCATTTAGTACTACAACTAATTAAGAACAAATAATTAACACACACATATATATACTTAATATTACATAACATATATATATCAACATCATCACAAAATCATCATCAACTCATCACATCAACAACTTCATACCATCAACACAATATTATAAATTAATTAACATATATATATATATATATATATATAGCTACTACTTATAGATTAAGTTATTAACAACTTCATATATATATTAAAATCATCAACCAAATCGATCAACATATATATATATATATATATATATACATCAAACGTACTCAAAATCGATCAACTCATAACAATATTATATATCAACATCATCACAAATCATCATCAACTCATATCATCAACAACTTCATACCATCAACACAAATTATAAATTAATTAACATATATATATATATATATATATATCTACTACTTATTAATAACAACTTCATATATATCATCAAATCATCAACCAAATCGATCAACACATATATATACATCCAACGTACTCAAAATTGATCAACTCAATCATACTCAAAATTGATCAACTCGAATAAAACTCAAAATCAACATATATACACATATACGTACCTATATATAGCTCCACAAACTAATTATGTACAGATTTCGACAACACCCAAACTTTTTCTCCCGTTTTATTTTCTCAGATAAGCTGTTGTCCAGATCTGCAAATATAAGGCACTTTTAAAAATTTCGTCGGCTAAAATTCACAGACTATAGCCGACGAAATTTTAATTTCGTCGGCTAAAGTTGACCACAGCCGACGAAAATTTAAATTAGCCGACGAAGGAAAATTTCGTCGGATAACGTGGACTTTAGCCGACGAAAAAATAGTTATCGGCCTGGTTTTTTTTATTTTCGTCAGCTAAAACCTTTCTTCTGGTAGTGATAGTCTGAGACTTTAGCCGACGAAACATTTATTCGTCGGCTAAAGTATGTAATAAAAATTAAAAAAATTTATTTTTTGGGAACAAATATTAATTTATTTTCGACGGTTTTTTCATTTTATTTTTATTTCGGTTTTTGTTGTTCTGAACCCAAATCCACCAGACGCCGCTGCCACCAAAACCATCGCACGCCGCCCCACCAAAACCGACCGTCAAACTTGAGAAACGAAAATCCGACCGTCAGATTTGACCATCATGATAAAATACATTTATGAGAAAAAATTCAACTTGATCCGACAAGGTTAAGGGCTCGATCCGGACGGTCAATCCCGTAAGTCAAACCCCTAAACGCACGGAAAAGGTCATTGGACCGTCTAAATTACATATTTTGGCCGGACCTTCAACTGAAAATAGTTTCAAATCGATGAGACGCAACAAGTCGTATAAAAATTTTACGGAAAATAACCACCGAAGATAGGACTACCCATAAGGAGAAAGAATGGAAAATTGCATTGACCGCAACTATCGGCACCGAGAATTTACCGGAATACCATGATTTTTCAACCGTAAACGTATTTCACCATTTTGGTCATATCTTATTTCACAACTTTTTTGTGTTTGAAGGTTCTATGTATAGTTTGTTTTTGAAACGGAACATTTACTTAACACTTAGTAAACAAGTTATACAACATTAGTATGCATGTTGTGATTGTGATGATCAAACTTGAGAAAAGAAAATCCGACCGTCAGATCTGACCATCATGATAAAATACATGTATGGGAAAAAATTCAACTTGATCCGACAAGGTTAAGGGCTCGATCCGGACGGTCAATCTCGTAAGTCAAACCCCTAAACGCACGGAAACGGTCATTGGACCGTCTAAATTACGTATTTTGGCCGGACCTTCAACTGAAAATAGTTTCAAATTGATGAGACGCAACGAGTCGTATAAAAATTTTACGCAAAATAACCACCGAAGATAGGGCTACCCATAGGGAGAAAGAATGGAAAATTGCATTGACCGCAACTATCTGCAAATATAAGGCATTTTAGCCTACGAAATTATATATTTCATCGACTAAACTTTTATATAGACGTCGGCTAAATTTCACAGATTATAGCCGACGAAAAAAAAATTTTAGCTGACGAAATTAAAATTTTGTCGGCTACAGTTGACCATAGCCGACGAAAAATTAAATTAGCTGACGAATGAAAATTTCGTCGGCTAACGTGGACTTTAGCCGACGAAAAAATAATTCGTCAGCCTGATTTTTTTATTTTCGTCGGCTAAAGTTTTTCTTCTGATAGTGGGTTTTACCATAAGTTGAAACGAACCCGATGAAAGCTAGCTTTCATATCAGGTAATAGGAGAAGTCAAGTTGAGTAAATTAATCACAACGCTAGCTGCTATTAACCAAGCGCAGATTGCAGACTCTTTAAATTCCCTTTACTGGGAGTATGCATCAACTTTTGCCCTATCAATATATAAGCACACCCTCCAATTAAGTACAACAACTAGAATATCAATCGGGGTTAGTCGATCAGCACACTTCACCTTGATATATATTAGGTGCAAAATAATAATATGGAAGCTGCAGAGGTTGTTTCACTTGCATTAGGCGCCATTGGCGCCGTTGCACTGTTGGTGTGGGGTTTCTCCGGAGATTCTGAATCTGCTGCATCTCAAGTACTTGTTTCATCGGGGTCGTCTTCGGAGCCAAAGAGAACAAGAAGCCACCCAGCATTCGTGAGCTTGAGGGAATCGCAAGCGCTTTGGGACGTCGTTGATGCCATGGATACATATCAATAAGTTAATAATGTTCTTAATTAATGGTCTATGTTTTCTGCTAATGGAACCCCTTATCTTGGATCCTAGTCGCATTTTGTCTTGTTTTTCTTCGTTTTAATATCTTCTTTTCTCTACTAAGCAGTGGTACATCCATCAATCATATACGTACACACAATGAAATTAATTTATATATGCATTTATTTATCTAGGTGGATCCATGGCAACCTAATTTATATTTACAATTATACTCCAGATCTTGTCCGTCAAATTTAATAACAATAGACGGGTGAGATTAAACACAAGTCATTAAATCTTTCTAATAAAATAAATATATAATATCTATCAGATAATTATCTATAAGGTTTAATGACTTGTGTTTAATCTCACCCATTTATTTATATGATTACAAATTAATTATAAGTTTGATTCCAAGTCAAAAACTTGGATCACGGATCAGTCAAATGGGATTGGAACCCTAAACCACAATCCGTAGTTCCGTACCCTATCTCACTGTATTTTTCAGTGTTATCATAGGTGAGTTTGTACTTTTATTTGATTAGTCATCACAGATCGCTCACAGTTTTGAATTGATCATTTCTTATTTTCCTATTCTCACTGGGCATCAGTAGCTCTTGACATCCACCACATCTACTAACAGCCATATATTTAGGGAATTCATTACCAACAGTGTACATAGACTGATAATATGGTACCTGAACTTACAAAGTGATCAATGTAGTACGTAGACTCTTTCTTTTATATTAATGTCGTACCTACCATCTAATTCTTTTAACAGTGTTAATAAATTATTATTATTATTGTTTTATATTTTACCTTACTTTTATGAAGCAAATAATCTTCATCCTAAGAACTAGCCTTCAACATGCCAATCTTTCACCTAACGACTTCATGTTTAAATAGTTACTAATTATGGCGGAATCACTGTTGTCTTAGCACGGAAAAAAAAACCTTACTCATTAAAGCAAAGTATTAACAACAGAAGATGAAGCAAAATTAAATATGCATATAACAACTCAACTAAATATTTTTGTGGCGGATTATGGGACACAAGATAGAATTTATCTATTCCAATATGAATACAAATACAAAACTCAGAGCCTCGCTCTCAGGTAAAGTTGTTTACTTATTCATACTTATAATTACAAGATAAACACTTATTTGTAAATAAAGCACTCCACACCAGATGATTATAGTATCTCACACAGTAAACACTACTATTCTCACACTATACTAAAGGATTGTATTCTGGATATCGTACTTCTTGAGAAAGGTTGAGAGAACTTCAAACTTCTATCTCAAGTTTCTGATGCATTTCTACTGACGCCTAAGGCTCCTATATAGGGAGCAGACTCCAAACTGAAATTAAAACTTGCCTAAAACTTAGTGGACGCCATAGAAATCTTATCTTGATAAGTTTACTTCTGAAAAAGTAAAGTCGCATGTCTTCATGCGTCGGCAGCCACTCACTTCATATAATAAAGAAAAGTTGTTTGTCTAGATGCGTCGACAACCGTTCATCTTTCCAACATATTTACAATGTTGTGATATTCTTCCGAATTTTCCTCATATCCTGTTGAAAAGTTGGGACCACTGTATTCTCATTCACGTACAGTATCATCTTCTTCATTGTTCAGATATGAATCAAAAGGATAAGAAATCTTATACTATTCATTCTTCTCAACTTTCTCTAGCCATGTAGTGGTAGCCAGAGTGCAATCCACCACTTTTCTCATAACTGTGAAAAAGTCATAATTTTCTAGTGGAGAGTGATTATAGCAAGTGACCATTATTTTTTCTCCACTTGCCAAAAGACTTGAATCATAGTCTCTTAAGACCACGCCTTTGATAATAGCTATAGTCATAGCCTTCATCCATGAGATGTTTTGATTTGGTCTACCATTGCCACTTGTAACGGCTGATTTTTGAACTGGACATTGGATTAACCTGACATAATGATATGGAGAGATATATAATTCATCTGTCCATCTACCACTGTCCACTTTGGAGGAGTATAAATGAATTTTAACCTCAAAATGTATCCATCAGGTCTAATGTTCTTGACAGCTTCAGATATTATATCTAGAAATCCTTTCAAATCTTCATTGGTTTTTGTCCAAAGATTATGAACAAAACCGTTTTCTACAAGCCATAACTTGTATTTTTGGGGATGTTCTGCTTGAATATCAACCAATATCTCTCATAATATGGGCCAGGAACTGCAGATAATGTTCATGGAAGAACATCTTTACCTTCACCTAAGAGATTGTGAAAGCCATACCATTCAGATTCTTTTAGTGCTAAATTGAGATTTTAGCACTTTCATGATTTTCAAGGTAGAAAGGTAGAAAGCCTTAGAATTTCCTACTTGATTTTCTGCTTGTACACTTTTGCCCTTTGTATGAAATCCATATAATTCTTCTGTTAAAGCTTTAAGTGTTTGAAGCAAGTGAGGTTCATTCTCTTCATAGAACACATGCAGAATATTATCAATAATAATCTTCTGCTTAAAGGCTAATAACCTATATGTTCTAAATACTGGTTTTTGGATCTTTAAAGGCTGATCATGAATAACTTTTTTCCTAATAACTAAGGGTAGCTATTAGCCCTAAAAGGGGATCTTCTGCTTTTTGGCAAAACAGCAGCCATAAACGGACTTGACATGCATTTACCGTCTGCCGTTTGAAACGGGTTAGCTGGTCTTTTACCCTGAGACCGGTCAGTTGAGGTTGTTCCTTTCGGACACAGCAAGAACTCACTTACGAGTTTTTCTTCATCGGAATTAACATACTGGTCTGCATCTTTCAATGTGGTTTTAGAATGGTCCAAATGTTCATCCCTTTCATAATCTGGTCTGGGCTTGATTCTTTCTGTAGGCTTACTTGACTCAGCTGCTCCGTAAGAAACAATGTATTGATAACCTGGTCCGTCATGGAGAGGTCCTACGGTTTTGTCACCGCTTTTGTATCTTTCGCAGAGACTCTTTTCCTTTGGTTTTGGTTTCTTGTTTCTTGGATTACGTCATTCTCTTTCGAACATCGTCATTTCTCTTGTAAGAGCGTCATGCAAATAGTTCTTGTCACCTGCAACCATTTCAACATCATATTCATATTGGGTTAAAAACATATGTCATCTCAAAACTCTTCCTCTATCAGCAGCATCAGTTAATTTGTAGTTTTTAAAATTTTTCACTCTTTTGTTATCAGTTCTAACTACAAATTTGTTTCCTAAGAATGTTTCTGCACCCTTAATACTTTTGATTAAGGCAAGGACTTCCTTCTCTCCAGTAGAGTAGTTTAACTCTGCTGCGTTAAACTTTTCTAATAAGAATTTACAAATTATTTCATGATTTGTATCTGGAGCAACAGCTAAAACAACTTCTGCTTAGTAATTATCATTTGCATCAGTTTGTAAGATGATCAAATCTCCTTCTTCATGTAACTGTAAAGGAGGAAGCAAATAAACATCTCCAAGTTCCTGAAGCTCATAATTGATTATAAAAATGCATTCAAACGAAATTCAAAAATAAACTGACAAAGAAGAGTAGCTAAGAAACAATAAAAATATGTCTACAAATTGCATTATCTTTCAAAATGTCATATTGTTCAAGTTTTTCGTAAAATTTTACTTAATCATCGACTATGTTGCACGGACACGGACACTAACACGGCGACACGACACTGAAAATCTAAAAAATCTAAGATCCGACACGGGTTGGACAAGGTAAATAATTAATATATTTATGCATTTTAATACATAAAATACATACTAAAAACAAGAGCTCGAGACCATATGCGGTTATCAACAAATAGACGTTGCAACTGAATGGAGATTAGGAACCCGGTGACTAATTTGTAGTGGAAAAGGGAGATGAAGGAAGATGGGAAGAGTGGAAAAGGGAGATTAAGTTGTAGTTTACAAACTAGATCAGACTATTAGAGTTTAAACGTCAGCTAGGAGGGATATATATATCATATATCAACACTTTTATTATTATTATTTTATTTTATTTTGTATTTTTGCTGCTTACAGGCTATGATAGTTTTTCTTTTGGGTTTATGTCTTTTTTTTAAATTGAAATTGGTGACGTGGCATGTCAAATGATGACATGGCGTGTCGGTCAAAGTGTCAGGCCGTGTCCGAAAATGTTGACTTTTCTGACACGCCACATCGAGGCGTGTCATGTTGTAGCGGCATGTCGGACACTCCGACACTCGGCCCTCAGAATTGTCTGTGCAATATAGATCATCGATTGTGAATTATTCTTTATTTTTAAGTTAGTTGACAAAGTCAATACTAACTTTAAAAAAATAAAAATAAAAACTTCCCAATTTATCATAGAAGGTTTGGGGTTTTGCAACTTTCCTATGAACTTTCTTCTATATATTTTGTATTCTCAAATGATATTTTTTATTTAGTTAGATTTATAGATAAACAGTTATTATCCAAAACGAAACTTCATTTTGGAATTAAAATGTAAAGCTCGTCTCTTAGCCCTTAGATCAATTTACTTAAATCTAATGGACAATAACTAATCTCTCTTAACTAGGTAAAAAACCATGGGTTAACAAAAAGAAAAATAAAATATACAAATAGGGTTTCCCAGTACTCACGTCTCATCCTCGTCTCATCTTCTGCGCTTGATTTTCTCTTCTCCCATTAGTTTTAGGGTTAATTCTCGATAGTTGGCTTCTTGCACACAAACTCTAAATTTGATTAGCTGCACCTAAATCAAGCGTGCCAAATATAACTTGCAGGGTCCCTGAATCTCTAAATTTTGTATGTTTGATGTCCGTCAGAACCTTCTGTTTGATTTATTGATTAAATTGCTCTTTATCAAATATATATTGAGTCAAACAATGACAATAATCCATTCAAGTTCGCTTCCATCACCACTTCTTACCTCTGAAACTCACCTTGTATTGTAAGGTCAAGAGACATCCTTAAAAATTGAGGCCTGACATTGGATACTCTGTGCGAGAGCTCTTCATTTGGATAATTGGATGTCGATCCCTTCCCTTCACAATTAAGGAGTCTCATCTGCGAGGAATGTTTGAATGCACAACAAGATCAAGCACACTAGCACAGAAGACGAGACGAGGATGAGACATGAGCACAGGGAAACCCTTTTTTTTTTTTTTATCGGATATGGAAACTTTATTTGTGCGTTTGTTTAGTTTTATTTTTCTTAATTGTTAACCCATGGTTTTTTAATAGAGATTAGTTACTATCCATTAGATTTAAGTAAATTGATCCAAGGGCTAAGAGAGCAGCTTCACACTATAATTTTAGAGCGAAACTTCGCTCAAGATAGAGACTGTATAGATAAAATCATAAACATCATCGGGTTATCTTCCATTAATTTTTGTTGAATTTTTTATTTTACTTTTGCCCAAGCTAACAAATTAATTTTTCTGGATCCGCGGGGTACTGATCACCATTGTTAGTGAGTAGGAAATCAGCATAGACTTCATTTGCATCATGAGATGTAGAGATGTAGAGATTGTTATAAAGTGGCAGAGAATGAGGTTTAGTCCCCACTCCCCATTGTCCTCCTAACTAATTAAGGGGGTCATGTCCCAGAAATATATACTTAGGTCATCTTCAACCATTCTCCTAAAACCTATAATAGGTTTAAGTTTTTCAATTTTACATCTCCAACCCATATACAACTTGAGTCAAAATAAGTTTAAACCTAAAAGATGTTTTATTTTGACTTAACTATTTAGGAGGAATTCTAAATTTCACACTCATCAATTGAGTGGTCCTCACATGTTATAGGTTTAGGTTTTAACAATAAGAGTTGGAGATACAAAACTCATATGAGAAAATAGGTTTGGGTGAGTCAAATTTTAAATTGGGTATAGGTTATAGGACAATAGTTGGAGATGTCTTTAGATTGGGTTTTAGGTCATGTGTTAGGTACTTAGTACCATGTGCCTTTACGCATTGAACTACTAGGGTACAACATCTTTCTTTTCTTTTTTTTAACAGGATCTAGGGTACAACATCTAAACTCTAAAGAAAATCATACATGATCATAAAACTTGACCAAAAAAATATATATATGCATGATCATAATCAAGGACCCCATGTTGTCTCTTAAAGCAATAATAACAAGGAGATAAATTTATACTCTTTATTTTACAATCTATATTCTCGTCTTTCTTTTTTTGGTAAGGTTTTTACAAAAAGACAACACAGATCACTAAAGACAATATTTAAATTATAAAAAAAAAGTTAGAATCTAAATTGTAAATTAAGAGTGTAAATTCCAGTTTCTTAATAACAGGCTCCAATAAGGAATAATAACATCTTAAACGACGGAAGTCGTAGCGGAGCATTTTCTAAAACATCAACACATGTTTGGTTGTTAGTGGCTAGTCACATATGTGAGGTGGTGCTTTTATTGCTTTATATAAAGCACTAGCTTTGATCCAACGCTTTTACCGCTTTATATAAAGTAAAGCACTAGTTTTATATAAAGCACTAGTTTTGATCCAACACTACTGTTAATACAGTGTGTTGCTAAATATATCTAGCAAATTACTTGATATACCAACAACATCATTTTTGTTCCTAACTATCTAATTCTACCCCTTATTTTGCATAAATTAAGAAAGAAAAAAGAAAAAAATAATAATATATCCTTCATTGTAACTTGTTCTTCACCCATTTGTTTTTCTCATTGATTCACCTCTATCCGATTCAGTCATTTGGTTGATAGGGAAATCCCTTGATCTTCTCAGATTGATCGGCTTATCTCACCTAGCTAGAGAGGAAGATCTATTTGGATCTTCTCAAAGGTCATGTAAAGAGGTTCATGTTTTGCAACTACACCAAAACATCTCGAACTGATTCTTTAGGCAAAATACAGAAAGTTTCTGAGATTTCAACAATCCATTTATTGATCATTGGACTATATCTATTTATATGATTGATTATCTATTAAAAGTATTAATCAATATAATATTATATGAAATGAAAGCAGAATGAACTACAACACTCCAAATCCAAGATGTTGCATGGTTCCAAATTGTTTGATTTATGTTTAATAATTTTTCATCTTGATATCCTTTATCAGCCTTGAGATTAGAAAAAGAAACAAACTTGAGAGAGAAGAAGAAAAAGAAATGAAAAGATGGTGAGTTGTTGCTGGTTCATGGACTTACTTATTTCCTTTCCTAAATTTCTTAACGATAGTAAAATACAAAATTATAGATGATTAAAGGGTAATATTGGAAATAAACATCACAATTTGTATTGATGGGTATATTAAGTAGCTTTAGCTGCACCCTTAATATAAAGCACCACCGTCCCAGTACGGCAGTACATATCCTTCACCCAATCAATAGCATTCGCTTTGAAAGAAAATAGGAAGAAATGGGAGCTAGTGAAAGCAGGGAAAGCTCTCGACAGGAAGGAGGTGAAAATGCTGGCGCTATCGTCGCACTCGCCGCTGCCGCTATCGCCGGACTCGCCGCTGTGGTTTTGGTCGTAGCCCGACGACTCCTTTCGGGTTCTTCATCATCAGGAGGGGAGAAAAAAACCATGAAAGCGCCCGGACGAAATAACCAGAGGATTAAAAGGGACGACTTTGAGCGTGACCCTGCTTCCTATTTCAAAAACTTGCGCAAGTAGAAGTACCAGTAGTAGATCACTAGTTCATGCTTCTTCTTTGTTCAAGCAAACCCTATTCAGCTTCATGCATACTAGCTTATCGATCTGTGTTCTTGTACCTGTAATCTTTATGCTTTATCTTGTTATCGTGATTAATTAGAGTCTATGATTGCCTTGTCGTGCTGGATCTATACCTGTTTAATTATGCAGAGTCCGTATCTTTCGTTTTAACTTCAGTCTTCGATCACTAAGAATGCAAAATGAAGATGTTTTGGGTATAATGGGCATGAAGGGACTGTCAGTCCATTGGTAGTCTTGGTCCAATCAACGTCGAAACTGCAAGGGTGGTGTCTTTGTCAAGATCGGCTGGGGACGACGTGAATGATGGCGGAGGGATGATGGTTGACGAGAGAAGACGGAGGTCGTGGTATCCCAGATTTTACTCGGATTGTTTGATGGGTGGTCTGAAGTTTTGCTGTCGGATTGGAGATCACCGGGTGGTGATGACAGTGTGCGGCGTGGCAGAGATCCCCCATACCATGCCTTGATCGGGTCTTTTGGATTTGATTTGGGTTGAGTTCGGAGATGATCTATGGGTGGGCGACGTCCTAACCGACGCGCCGGAGGTGGAAATTGGTGGTGGGCGTGCGCTCTCTTGAGGTGAAGAGGTGGTGGTTGGTGGGTGGTGGAGGAAAGGAGGTTTCAGCCGTTTGCACGGAGAAGCAGCTTTGGCAGCAGTTAATGTTTAATTTGTACCAGTCAATAATTGGGCCTGGTTTAGACTTGGACCTATTTAATTAGGTTTTATAGTCTAGTGAGCTATGCTCATTCAACGCACAATGCTGTGCCTCTAGTTCTTTTCTACGGACTGTGGGTCTCTATTTTGTCAGCTTAAGTCTCAGCGGAGGTCCGCAGGGGACTTAAATCACTGGTGAAAGGAGTTAAGTTGGGAGGTTGACTCTATAGTTCTTCTGGTACCTCCGGCGTAGTATCAAAGGAGGAGTCTACTAGATCGATGTATTAAATGTATAATGAGTAGGTCTAGTTACTGTGGGTACTACCACTATCTTCTTCTCTGTGCTGAATATAGTTATCCATTGATTCAAAAAAGATTGCAAAATGAAGATGTTTCATAATCGACATTCAGTTAGGTAAAAATAACACTTGCATTCTTTACTGCATTGGATGAAGTGACAACGTATAAGAATGGAACCTTCCATATTGAAGAGAGAACCCGAGTCCATCACAGTTGATATCCCTGCTTCCATGACAACGTTCTTGATAGCAAATACAGTTTGCTAGTGACCTAGTGTGTTCCATCCGCATCGAAATCAGTGAATCAGACATCGCTCAATTCAGATGTTTCATCCAAAATGTCCTGCTTCCATCTCTATGGTTATGAACATGGGATGTGGTCCGGTGTTAAAATTGTGACATGATTGTACAGCTTGATCGCCAAGTCCACAAAATGTGAATAATTTATAGAGTTTTATTGATGCATCTCAGATTCTCAGTTCAAGGAATACATGTATTAATAAATTAAAATACTGACAAAAATTGGCTTCATCTGCTTCTCTTTCTCTGGCCAAGACCATGGTCTTAACTATTGAATAGATATCCGTATGAGTAAGACTGAGCTCAAAACGCAACAACAAAGATCAGATTACTAGTATTGGGTTTGTGTGAACCCTTGATTCCTTGAATGAGAACCACAGGTGATGTGCAAACAACATAACAAGAGTTGAGCTCATCTTCTTCTCTTCCCTTGCCTTTTCCTAATTGCCCAGATTTCATAGCATGTTCTTGCTCTTGAAGGAAAAGTCTTGCTTTTCCATATTCTCAGCTCTCTCTTGTTCCATCAAAGCCTTATCCCTCGACTTCACCTCCTGCAAGAAATAATTATCTTTACGCAGTTCACGGACAGCACCTTTAGCTTCTTGTGTCAAACGCTTCTTCAACTTCTTTCTCTCAACCCGTTCACGGTCTGGATCGTAGTCTCTGCCCTTGACAAAGCTGCAGGGAACAACATACCATCCAATGGTTAGCCTAGCCATTCAGATACATATAGTAAGACACTAGAGGGAACAGGGCTTAAAATAAATTACTTCTCCTCAAATTTTGGATTGAGCATTTTGATAGCCACTGGCTTTTGCTTCCGCATCTGAAGTGGTTGCCGCTGCAAGCAGTGTTTATCTGCTTTTGTCTTGATCAGTTGAGCAACCTCTTTAAATTTATCAGTTAATGCACTTGGCATATTTTCTTGTTCCGACAATTCAAGAACCAATGTTGAAATCGGCAAAAAGATTTCGGGGAAAGAACTGAATCCTTCGTAGATATTGACATATCCACGTAGAGTTTCAATTACAGTCACCAGCACACTAGACCTGAAAATTGTAAATTTGACATAAAGATATAACAAACAAACTTAAAAAGTATAACAGACAACAAATGGCATATGAAAATTCAAAGTAATAATAATCTACCCAGCCATATTACGAAACCAATTTATATGCAAAAATTTACAGAATTGCCACAACTCTAAAATGCAATCATTAGATGGTGGCATCGGTCAATGTGATGTGATTTGAGGGTTCATTTCATAAGCACCGAATCTCAGCCTAACGCATCATATGGGCACATATTATCATAACGTATTATCAAGTACTGACAAACTCCAAACCTGAAATTGTCGGAGGTGAAAAATGACGAGTCTTCTGGCAGGTCCATAATTGTGAGAAAATTAAGTGGATCGATCTGATTTATACATTCATGTATAAGTAAAAGGGGTCTGGGTGCTTTTAGTTCCATAAGATGATCAATCTGTCACAATATAAAGAGAGTACGGTTAATTCATCAAGCAACCATAAACCCTAAACTAGACTACCTCATAAGGTATTCTCTACTAAAAGACTATGTTGAGGCGTGCTCTTACCTCAGAATCTTGAGTAGGCTTTGGCTTTCTCTCTTTGGCGGCCATTAACAATGTTTGAAGAAATGTAACTGCTTCGGGACAGAACTTCCGAGATTGTTTAGTGATCTGCATTGCGATACAACTAATTAAGCCTATAAAATAAATACAGCAGAGGCAAAGAAACACAGGCATGGAACAGTTCAAAACGATTGAAAGTTACAGGTTAAGATTAATTTATTATATTCACATAGGAGTCACAGGCACTCAATCAACTTGTCTCACGTGTTTAAATATTAGGATTATGAACATGTAAGAAAGACAAAGGAGATGCCTCACACAAACTAATGTAAATTCAGCCTCCACTTGAAGAGCGCATCAAAGATAGAAAATTTTTATTGTAAATATACTTACAGAGAGAAGCAGAGAGCATAAGAACAAGCCGACTGCAACATCACGACCAGATAAGATGGGACAACGCATCAGATATTCACACATTAAAATATTGCTGGAGTCATGACCACATGACGAAAGTCTGAACATGGAAATATCAGGGACCAAAGCCTCAGGAGAAACAATGTCTTTGAAGCAGGCCAACAACTACTTTCTTCTTAAACGAAACAAGAGAGCATGAATTAGCATAGTTTAGCACAACCAATAACTTCACAGAAAGTAAAACTATACCATTCCATTGTGGATTACCTGGGTTCTTCACAGTCGCACAAAATTTGTTCTGGTGCGTAGTATTCTCTCACGAGCACAGATGAAGCAAAATACGGAGTCTCCATGCTCATCTCCATCAATGGCTTAACAGCAAATTCAGTAATTCCAAATTTAGCGGTTTTTTATTTGCCAAGGTGGCAAAATATTGCAAAAGTAAACCATAAAATACCTGGAAAATGAAATAAATGAGAATGAGTGCCAAGATGCAATCTTTCGACCAAATTAAAGAGAGATGCAATCATAACAGATGGATATATCCTAAGTTACTTCACTTCTCCATACAAATGTTAAATTCAAGTCAAGGTATCTAAGTGGAAAGCGATAATGAATAACACATGTTCCACACAAATACGGTCAAACATTCATTGACACAAAATAGATGTGGCAAAGTAACATACTTGCATTTTCTTCTTATTTTTCAGCTGCAAGCTTGATTGCATTGCATGCCCGGATTCGATGGATTATCAAGGCAATGTCAGCATTAGAAAGATTATCCAATAATGCATCCAACTCTTCCATGCTTTTCGGAGCTTCAATTAGGTATGGGAGGTCTGACTGAGTTAAAGATTGTTATTGGCTGGCAATTTTTTGGCATCTAAAGATTTACCATCACTCTTACTAGCTTGAACAGCATCATTTCTTTTCAACTTTTTCAGATGTCTTTGCTCCACCTCTTTTTGATCAGCATCATCATCACCATTTTCATGTTCGTCAGAGTCTTGTTCTTCATCATCCAAGTCTAAGTCAAGATTATCATCATCACTTTGTTCCCAGTCCTTGTTCATAGATCTCTTTCCCCTTCACTATCATCTTCATCAGAACCCTCAACACCATCATCTTCAGGACTTTCTGAACCCTCAGAAGAATCAGAATCATCTCCTTCACTCTCAGAATCACCGGCATCTCTTCGTTCGAAAATCTCATCACCCAACCCTTTTTATTCCTTGGTTCTTCCTCGAGCGAGAAAGAATCACCAAGATCATCTCCAGATATAGCTCTCGGCCCTCAGGGTAGATGGGTGTCTCATCATCTTTCTTGTCTTCATGCACTAGTCTCATTGGGATGTCATCCTTTTCTGCCTCTCTTCTGAATTGTGAATGTGTCAGCAATTAAGTTTTTACAAACTTGATTAAAAAAAAAAAAAAAAAAAAAAAAAGGTGGTGCAAGTCGAGACAGCATTCAAGCTAATAAATTATCACTTTACTGACATGGAAATCCCAGTTAAAATAGATAAATAAACAAAACATCTATCCGACATATGACATGTACTATTTACCGATATTGGAATCAAGTAAAATATAAATGAACCAAATTGAACCAAGCATGGTCACCTTTTAGAGCTTAAACATATAGCTTACTCCAGGGGGCATATACCCATTAGTTATTAGAACAGGAAGGACTCGTCTTGGATTGCAACAATTTAGCATCTACTGCCTTGCCAACAAATCACATTTACCCATACATATTCTTAAGTACTATACATGAACGCTTCAATAATCTCCACTTAATACATAGCTGCAAGACAAAGGCATTTCATGTTTTCTGTGGT
>WPAB01000115.1:0-42332 GCA_010134655.1 Fragaria nilgerrensis
TTAAATGCTTATTTATATTTGATCTTTGGCGCTCTGCTTAAAACACTCATATAGTCAAAATCCAAGAATTGAATTTGTTTGTACATTTATGTTAGTTGTTTAATATTCTTTATGTTGTTAGGTGGTTAATTAATACAAAATACTTATTTTATGTTTGATCTTTGGTCCCTGCTTAAACCCTACAATATATTGATATAGTCAAGTATCATGGGGTAACTAATTGAGTGTTGTTGATGTTGGTAAATAATGAGTTGTTATTAATTACATCATGGCAGGGTGGCGACCTCATTTTGAGGCCAACAAGTATTAGTGTGGTTTTATATCTGGAGAACAAAAGTCATGTATAAAACTAACACTATTCTTCTTCTGTTTTTCTGCAGTTTGGTGGCTTCGGACCTTGCTCGCAATTATGTGACAAAATAATGATCTTTGCAACATTCTCAACAAAACAAAGGACACTTGCAAGATCTTAAACTAGTGTTTGTAAAAGGGGATTGGTTATATTCATTGCAGCAAATATTTGTTTTGTAATGTAAAACCAAAATTTTGTGATTTTAGAAAAAAGTCGGTAAAATACATGGATTAAAGGAACTTTGAGGTGCAGTTTATATTGTATGAACTAAAATGTTTTTTAAACTTTACAACTCGTCAAGTCACTAATTCAAATCATAAAAAAAAAACATATATGTTGGAATTAGTTATTATCTGAATAGTGAATTCAAGTGCGAATGACACAGAAAAAACATGCGAAATGACCAAGCAGTTCATAACTTCTTCAAAATTTAAGAACTTAGAAGAAGGCTATAAGGGCTGCAACAAAGGAAATGTGCGTAGCTTAAATGAGTTTTTAATGTTAATAAATAATGAGTTATTATGATAGTTATTACTTGAATGTTGTTGTTGTTTCATCGTAGTGTTGGCTCAATATATATATATTTAATAACTTTCATATATACTATATACATAATATAATATATATATATACATATACATATATAATTATATACATATCACACGCTTCAAGCTTAGATACATATAGGGTCTTGTTCTTTACATGCGAAACTATGAGCTTCTTTTTGACTTCATACTTTGTTCTCACCCAACAACCATAGTACTTGACAATGTTATTGTACACACCTGATTGTTAAAAGCAGATGCCGCTTCGATAGTACATATATCACTATTACCCTGATCATCTTCTCAATATCAACCTGGAGATAAGATACACGCTTGATTATTTCTGATGATAAGTATGATTGTGCGTTCTACATGCAACATGGTTGAAAACTTGTGCAAGTTTAACATTTTGTTAAAGATGAACTTTTCTGAAATCACAATTATTAAGCAAAATATTGCTTCTGATACATATCCATAAATCATTCGATATGAATGAATATAGTCAGCCTCTTGACAATACTAGTTAAGATCTTATAATATGTTTTAGTTTTTTTAGAATGTTGCAAAATCTTTTTTTGTTAACATGTTATTAATGTTTTGTAGTTATATGTATATATATTTTTATTACGTAAGACTTACGTCTTTTGCCTGAAACTGTCTCGGTACGTTTTGTAATTAGATAATGTTCTTCTGAAACTGTCTCGGTACGCCTTAAGCCTTTTAAAACATTGGTTTCAATCAAGCCACAACATTTCTTTTCAGTCTATGACTGAACAAAAACAAAATACATATATGATGTTAAGAACAACCATCATAATATGAAAATGTGGGTTCAATCATTATCAACATTTAATCTATGATGTTAATCTTTGTGTATAGTATAGAAATTGTAGTAGATGTTTCAACAGTTTTGTCATGACCGTTATTTGATCGAGTTTCTAACTAGGGTTCAACATGCGCACATCCTTGAGGATCGAATAGCGGATGACATAAACTTTCATGTTCTAGCTCTCTTCAAAGTCTCAACCAAGATGCAAGGAAGGAATGTAAGTTTTCATAAAGAGTTTTCATTATTTCATAGCACACTTGCTGAGATTGAGTTAGTTCACCCAGAGACAGATAATCCATCTATTTTTGTTTCTTGCTCATTTGATCGAGCTACAATTCCATCTCTTGGTATCTAGCTTCTCTCGTTGCCTTGTTCTTCAACCAAGGCTGAAAAACCACATCTTGGTCATATACAACTGTATGTTGACTAAATGTACATATATGGAAGGTGCAGGTTTAGTATAACAATCAATCTGTTACCTAATGAGGACCTCTCTTTACAATAGACTTGAAGATGTCATGCTTCCAATCTGTCTCCAATATAATTTTGTTTATCCCTTTTAAATATATGATTTCAATATGGTGGATGAATCATATAGTTCCGGACTTCCGGTGTGTTTAATTAGACCTCTATTTTCATGATCAAGAAGCTACAAGTTATTGGGTGCGTCTATTACCACCCCACAAACCACTTTGTTCACCCCACGTTTTTCACACCCCACTTATATATTTTTATTTACAAGTCTACTTTGTTCACTCATTTACAATACCTGAAATACCATTTTCTCATATTTGCTTTGTTCACCCTAATTTTTCTTTTTCACCCTACATATTTTTTTTCAATTTCAGATTTGTTTTATTCACCCTACATTTGATCTCTTCTCACCCCGTTTATATATTTTTTAATTTTACATTTACTTTATTCACCGATTTGCAATACACACAATATCAGCCTCTTCCGATAGCCATTGAACTCCAAAAACAAAATGAAATTGAAGAAAATAAGATTAATATCATTTGGGTAAGTGGAATCACAAACTGAACAAGATGCACAATGTCTGTAAACTCTATTTGAAAAAAGCTCTGACGCTGATGAAAAAAAAAAACAAAACGAATATATATAAGTGAGCGACTAGACATGAAAATTTACATATAAATGGATATAAGAAATAATGAGTAAATGAATAGACGAAACATACATAGAAAAAAAAAAATATATAAATATATATATATATATATATATATAAACAATTCACCTCATCTTCAGTTGAATGCTAGTGTCTTCTTCAGACTCATCAAAGATCGAATATGATAAATTATGAGTTAAGATTTATGAAGTATGTGTTTTATTTAAAAAAAAAGAATTTGTAAAAACTTATTGTCTTTTGCTGTAAATTTACATTAATGTATATTAGTTATTCAATAAATTAACAACGTGTGGGGTGATTAAAGTGGTTTGTGGGGTGGCAATAGATGCACCCAAGTTATTTCATCACACAAAGCAGTAATTTAGGATAAAAATTCGTAAGCAATTTGGAATGGGATGGTTTAGGACAGAAGGAATTAATTTTAGCTTGTGACTTGCTAAGAAAAGGAAAGGATATATCAAGTAGTGTCTTCTGTATATTTTCATCTTTGCCATTTAAAAACATTACACCAAAATTTGGATTTTCTGATACAAAGTTTGTAACATAATTTTGAAAAACTGTTATTTGGATTCTAGATAGTTAAACCAAAAGTTAAGACGTACATTTAAAGAACCATTTTAATCAAATTTATAAATATGCATACAAGTAATTCATAATCCATGTAGTTGATGCACTATTCCAAATGTGAAATTGGCTATTGGCTGGTGTATCTCTTCCCTATTTGTCAATTTTTTTTTTCTCGTTGCAGGTGACAGACAGTTCCGATGGCCTAAAACGAGTGGTATAATACAAAAATAAACTTGATCATTCGTCACCATGAGTTGAAAAGAATCGTAGTAGCCGAAATCTTATCCAGTTTCTGTACCATCAAGAACTCCCACTGAACCTTGGTAGCCTGAGTTGTTGCTTGACAATTCCCAAGTCAGAGAATTGCTCATGGTCCTTGAGAGAAACTGCACCATCTCATTCATGGTCGGCCGAGATCCTGGGTTTTTCTTCAAGCAACTATCAATCAACCTGATAACAAAAATAGCAAGCTCTTGAGGATAATTCTCTTACAAAGCAGGATCCATGAACTGCCTCAAACTCTGTCCACCATCTTCATTGTTTAGCAAAGAGTACAGTGTATCAGACAAGTGCATATTTTGTTCATAAAGCACCGCAACCTCTTTTCCGGTGAGTAATTCCAACATGAGTGCCCCAAATGCGTAGACATCAAGCTTTGTGGAGATCAAACCATTTTCTAAGTACTCAGGAGCCATGTACCCTATCGTTCCAACAATGTGATTCGTCAAAGAAAAGTGACCGTCTTGGCATCAGCTGACCTTGCTAGACCAAAATCCGCAATCTTGGCCCTGAAGTCACTGTCAAGAAGAATGTTGCTGCTCTTTATATCCTCGTGGACATGAGGAGGAGTGGTGAAGCTGTGCAGATAATCAAGCCCTGAGGCCACATCCAACATAATCTGCACTCTTTGTGTCCAACTTAATAGCTTTCCATCATTGTCTTCAAAGTAGATCCAGTCTCTCAATGGTCCATTGGCAGCATACTCATAGATCAGATACCAATGACCATCATTAAAGCAAACCCGGAGAGACGAATCAGATTAGAATGGTTGATTTTGTTATTACCAGTCATTTGCTTGACTGCAGCCACATCCCCATCAAATATGCCACGGAAAACAGATCCTTTGATCAAACAACTGGAGCTGAAGTTCTCCGTTGCAGTTTGCAGTTCCTCAAATTTGTAAACTTTGAGAGATAGAGCCTTGCGAGCTATGTCACTAGATACTGACTCTAAGAAATCCTGAGATTCAGATTCTTCATCCCCTCTTTTCTGTAGTGGTTTCTCAAGCGCCTCAATGCTTTCAGATACAACAACTGTATCAGTCTTCTTCTTACTTCTGCGGAAGAATGTGTAGAAGATAAGGCTATCACCAAAACAATACCACCTCCTCCAATAGCCCCAGAAACTACATAAACCCATGTTTTCTTCGAGTTCTTAGAGGAAGCTGGAAGGCTACCCGGGCTTGATGGTGGTGATGATGAAGGTGGCTCTGTGGTTTGAGAACTAGATGGAGGGTTTTCTTCGAGTTCTTAAAGGATTCGTGAAAGAAAAGAATCTGGTCAGAAAATTTGATTTATTTTAGCAGTGTTGATCCTTCAAGTTATAATAGATTTATTTCTTTACAGGAATGGGAATGTTTGAAACGCCACCAATAAATAAGAACTTCTTGGTGACACCACAACGCCCTCGTCGTCATCGGCGGAGCGGAGGGTTGGATGAACTTGAACAAGAATGGTCATCATTTTCACAATGAAAAATAACCTAACAATTACCCCCTTCAATACAGCTTATGGCAATTTGCCTATTGGCCTATTGGCAATGTAATTGGCAATTAGAGTGCCTCACCAAGATCGACAATATTCGCATACATGGTAACTAAACTAAATAGATAGTCTCCAGCCAGACAACTGGACATCATAAGATGCCCGCTAACCCGATAGTCTGACTGTCTGAAACATTAGCAGAATAGCTGGTTAAACATTCGGACACTATAAGCTTCTTATGATCCAAATAAACTTGGTATGAGAACCTTTGCCACTAGCCTACTGTCTAGGCTCAAGTGTCGAGACAAAGTTGTCGGTAAAGCTTACAGACGAATTTATAAAGAAAGTTTGCACTCAGAAGTTTTTTAACTGCTACTGGCTCCAGACTAAGCAAGGATTAGGAAAGGCATCTGCTGCTTTGAGCCTCTGACCCAGCATGATTATAACCGTATAGGTCTTTGAAATAAATTCAATAATGCATTCTTCGCTGGTCAATAACATATATTAACATGTAACCAAAAAAAAAAAACATATATTAACATTTCTGAGTCTGCACACGCATTAGAAACCAGCTCGAAATGATTGATTGTTTTAATTTGAACTCCATTTTCTACCAGGTTTCTGAGCACAGATACAAAATGTTAAAGAAAAAGATAAATCCTATACTAAGACAGTACACAAAGCAATGACAATTGCATTGACAGTTACTAAAACAATCGCTAAAACCTCCAATTCCTTGAATTGCTGTTATGACAACTAGAACTTCAATAATTAGACAAAAGATGCCACCCACAATACTATTACGCAGTCCATTAGCCACCCAAGTAGGTGTAACCACAAACAGGAGAAAACGAGAAACTGCATATATGTACATATTATCAGAAACTGAATCTAACACAGCAATACATTCACATAATACCATAATATGAGAACAAAAAGATAAAAGAAACCTGGAAAAGTTTGTGGAAAGAAGAGGTTTGCAGAAACAGCAAGAAATGAAACCCAATAGCCGAACTGTCCCCTGCATAATTTGATTCGCAAGTTTAGTGGATATGTTGGTCATATACATAAAACAGGAAACCTGAAAGGAATAGCAAGCACCTCAGAATTTTAAACAACACTGTCGGGAAGCTTGTAAACAAATACATTACAAGAAGGTTACTTTGCATGCCTGATCTGTGCCCTACTCGATTCAGGATTAACAAATTCTGTCCAAAAATACAAGACCGAAGTCAGAGATGTATTCAAAACAGAACAGCTACATTTGAATTTTAGGAGCAACTCAAATGCTAGTCTATCTAAAGGTCCAAAGATGCAATTTATCAAAGTGAAACGTATAACAGTTTGAAGACAACAATATTGCAGAAAAAGGGATCAAGTGTACAATGTGCAATGCCAACCAACACACTATCATCATCAGTTGCAGTTCCAATGATCAATTGAACATGTCGCGACAACAGTCAAATCCGTTATGCACACTACAAATCACACGAATTTCACAGCTTGGATAGACAAACTAGTATGCCCTCTAAGATGTGAGTTTCCTCTATGTTTATTAGATAACAATAATACCATAAGCTGTGGATGAATCTGACTCGATTTGGTGTTTAAAAAAGTCACCTAGTCTCTTCTCAAAGTCGGAACGTTTACCTTTCTTAGATGATCCTGAAGTAGAAGAGGACGCTGAGGAGGAAGAGGAAGACGCAGATGATGTTCCAACATCACTACCAGGAGCAGAATACGTCTCTGCGTCAAGCCACACATGTGCCAGCACTTGGCAGATACCTTCTTCAACCTCTGGGATCAAATTCGGGTAACCTGACAAGCAACCATTCAGTATACTCAATTGGTCAAAACAAAATGCTCTCAACATGATAAATAAAACACTTGAGTGAAGGGCAGACAAACACCTTTGAGGCATAGCCATGCATGCATCATCTCATGAGCAAGAATGGACCTTGTCAATAACCTGTGTTTATGGGAGGTTTATGTTACATATAATTGTTAATACGAATTAGACCTGGAATCAGAACAAAGAAGAAATGAAAGTGATATTACCTAGGATAGGAAGAGCATACAACATGAGAATTGCCGTCACTTCAGACGTATCTTGGAAAATCAAACAAAAATGACCTGCGGCTAGCCAGCTAGTGATTGCAGTACTCGTATATCCTTTTCAATTCTCTGCAGGAATTATGCAGGCAAATGTAGAGAGATCATATTTTCATTGACTCACCTCCATTCTTTCACAGCTACAGCACCGTGGAGTCCTATCACACTCATGAGAGGAGCAGTACTTTTGTAGCCAGAAAGGATGTGCCCTATACTCAATAAGACCGGCTGAGTTTGTTGGGATCTGTGCACAAACAGAAAAAAATACAAAACAGTTTCAAACAGAAAACAAAGAGTTTCGATAACAGTTGAACGAGTCTGTATGAAAGAAAAATAAACAGAATTATAAAGCTTATAAAGCACATGGATCTTTATTGTCCAAAAATAAAAAATAAACAAGTCCGGCTGATAGAAAGAAAAAGCCACACACAAACATCAACAAGGACAGTAAAGAAGTCCTATCTTTGAGACCACCTCACCAAACTAGTAGGAAAAGAAAAAACTATAAGCTTGGTTTGAAATTTTCACATCAGAAGAAAAGAAACGGTAAACAAAGAACTATTGATCAAGTCTTGAATTCCATATTACAGATTCACTCTCATGCTTGACTTATCAAATGGGAACATGTCAACTCTAAGCAATCAACCAATATAGTGCAAACTCTCCCAAACATCCACTTCAAACTTGGAGGACAGGAGGAGCTAAATAGGGCTCATTACCAGCTCCAGGAGTTTCTTATCATAAACAAAACAAAATTAAATCAAAAAGCTCCAGGAATTCCTATGCTTTTATTTTAAAAACAAAAAACACAAACTGACAAAAGTTAAGAAGACACTCGTTAAATTTATCTTTCCTCATCAATTAAACACAAACATATCAAATTACCAAAACATAAATGCCATTTAACTAATGAACTGATGAGAGACTTAAAAAGCTCTTGCAAACATCACATCTTGGATGATGCTTCTCCTTGTAGGAGGATTTTTGGTAAGGATGATTCGCAGACATAGAAAACTGTAACAGAAAAACTTAAAGACTAAACTTTCAAATTTTCTAGGTATGTACTACTAAATGAGCTAGGAATTCAAGAATTCTGAATGCCAATTCCAAAGAAAAGCCTTACTGAACAGGATTTAGAATTGAACCTCATAATCAGTAATTGGAAAATTGCAAGCATGACAACAAAAACAATCTGGATGCCAAACAGCACCAACACAACTCAAGTATCGCACATGTTTACAGCCAGCACATATCCTCTACAACCATTTCTCAACATCCGTGTAAGGTTTCATTGGTATCTGTAAAAACAGTTCTCAATTCCATGAAATTCAAGTTCAACCCTTGAGAGACTTTGTTTTATGCAATAGTCCCAGATAACAGGATTTGGCATATTAGAGTAGTTAGTTTACTAGACTCGGTGCAAGAGATACCAAAAAGATCACATTGACCTGTTCCCAGCTGGATTGAAGAAAGGATATGGTTGAAAATTACTGCCAGTGTCATGTCGAGGAGGAGAATCCACATTCAAACTTTCCTGAATAGCCATTGCAAGTTGTTCATCTTCCTCCAGTTGAACTTTAGCACTTTGATCATCTTCCTCATATGAAATTTGGGCAGCTGGTTCATCATGGTCTGATTCACCTTTAGCAGCTGGTTCATCATCCTCTGATTCAACTTTGACAGGTGATTCATCAACATCTTATTCAACTTTAGCAGGCTGTTCTTCATCCTCAGATTGAGATTCCACTAGAATTAATTACGAAAAGAAATTATTATGTAAGTTGTAAAATACAGTGCTACACTGAAAATGTATTGATTATTACACCCTTAGAGTTATAGATAACTTGCATCCTAAGCATAAAAGAAAATGTCACAATTCATTATGACCTTCTACAAGCATTAGCACACTTGAATAAATTTTGCAGAACTATCTTGTGTTTAGCAATTATCTTTCCTACAACCTTTTCCTTTCATATCTAGTTCCGAAAGGGACAATGCTACAGGCCTACAGCACAATCTATGTCTTCTTCCTGCAATTCAAAAAAGACTTAGCACATTACAGATACAGTACTGCTAGCATAATCAGTCTGCATGAATTTAACTGAAGAGCTATATTAAGCTATTAACTTCTGTGATGGTTGGGTTTCAACCTACCTACTCTAGAGAAAAGCTAGCTCCCCATGTAATTAAATGCAAAGGGTAAGAAAAAAGAAAAAAAATAACTTTATAGAAGTGAAAACAGTAATTACCACTGAATTTCGAGGCTCATCCCATGTTCTTTCATGTCCATGTTTACCATGATAGCGCCCTTTATGACTGGAACCTTTAGATCTTAGTCAGCCAACCCATACAAGAACTCTTACTTGCCAGGGCTGCCAAAATTATTGCCTGTTACTAAAGAAAAAAAGGAAGTATGTCATTTGGGAAAAATAACTTCAAAGAGCTAGCAGATACAGAACAAAGGAAAAGATGTTGAGTGACTGATTCGCATGTTTAATCACACAAACTATAACTCTATAACAGGACTACATTAGAATCGTTGAAAAATTATCAAAGAGAAAAAATTAATGAATAGCAAGTCCAGTAAAGACTGAGAAATCAATCTATAAAGATGAGGAACAAAATGAACAACAGTAATTTTTAGTTCAGTGAAGAAGTGAAACTAAAATTTAGGTTTTGTCGCAATGTCAAAACAATGAATTCACAAAGCACGAACCAGATAAAGTGAGATTTGTCACATAGAGGAATTCAATCATGAAGTTTTCATCATGGCACACATTCCCGAATTCATTGAGAACGTGAAGAAAAGATGAGTAAATGAACTAGTCAGAAAGAGAAGGTGCCAAAACTGGAGACATACAGAATTTTAGTTAACTACACATGTGACATTTTAGGAAACTCAATTACAGAACAGAGGAGAAACCACAAAATCCTCCTGCAAACTTAAACTCATGATTCAATAACCTGCTGATTTTCAATCAGTGGCAGCCAATAAGCTCAATCAAATTTGAACAAATCAGTTTACCTATACTCACTCAAAAACCAAAAGCAACAGATACATGAACCTATCAGTGTATCACCCCCCCAGATGCATATAAGCCCAAAAAGCTTCCACCTTAACCAAAATTCCAATATCACAGGACAATCATAATCCAATCTAAACAGCAAATGAATTAAATATCATCAACCACATATTCATATCAGAACACACTTCACCACCGACATCACAGTAATAGCACAAGAGTTAAAGCAAGTGGAGCATTCCAACAACCAAGAGATGAAAATAAAATAAACAAAAAGCAATGGAGGAAGAACAGCAACATCAAGTCTCTCAGAAATTTTACCTGAAACAGATTTAAAAATCTGATGAATCCCAGATCAGATAAAATTCCCAATTCCCAAGATGCATGCTCACCTCTGACTTATGAGGACCCCAAAGCAAATCACTCAAAGCCTCACATAACCAACCATTCTAGGCTCCAACTTTGTAAAGCATTTGCCAGTGCTCTCGGGTCTAACCAAGGTTTCAAAAGAACCCCACTACCCTCTTTACCCCCTTCCCAGCACGATCATCATCATCAATTCATCATCATCCTCATGCCTATCCTCATCATCATCATCATCATCACTGCAATCATCACAATACCCTAGACTCCTGATTGCCTCATTTGGCGACATTTCCCTCAAAAACTCGTCACTCTCCTCAACAAGCCCCGCCTCTCGGATTTTCTCCAACAACAAACGCATAGCTCGGCCATTCAACATTCCATCAACCCGCATTTCCTCAAGTAAAGCCTTAACCTCTTGAAACTGCTTCCCTCCAACGCACGCTTCCACCAAAACCTGATACTGCCTCATAAAAGGCAACACCCTAAACACCTCCATCGCAGCCTCCAACTTCCCACATTTCACCCATATGCTCAATCACAACCGTATAAGTCCTGCCCCTTCCTCAACCATCCTATAAAAAACCCGCACCGCCTCACAGTCCTTCCCCAACTCCGCATAAACCCTCGCTTCTCCACACTTGTATACTCCTCCCACATCCAAAGAACCGCCTCCAAGTCCCCGACAGCAGCTTGCCAACTCATAATGTTCATGAAACTCAGCCTAACATTGCGAAACCTCCCGGCATTGACAGCTTTAATAAGGTAGTTAAGCTCCCCGCCCGGCCTGACCAAAGAGTGAGGGAGTTTGGGGTGTTGGTGCGGAGCTTGAGACGGATGGAGGTAGTGGACTAGTGGGAGATCTTGTTGGGAAATGGGTCCTGGGAATAGCGGCGGGTTTGGCGGTGGGCGAGGGTTTTGAGGAGGTTTAAGGGACGGAAGAAATGCATGTCAATACGTCGAACAGGTGGTCGGCATGACTGTGAGAATTGAGGGATGGGAGATTTTGGGATTCAGATTAAGAGGAAGTAAGAACTGATTAACTGGATTTGAGTTCGCGACACTTTTGGCAACCAAAATTCGTCGGTTAACTTATCCACGAAATCTTTACGAGACATTAAACCAGACCAAAAGAGTCACGTCTATCGGTTTATGTGTTGTCGGTAATTCTTGTTGAAAAAAATATTGTCTTGTCGTTAATTTTTTTTAAAAAGTATAATAATTTGTAACTGTCTAAGGAAATTATATTTTCGTCCTTACGTGTCTTGCCGTAAGATTGGTTAATCCGGTTTCCTTATTAGAATAAATTACAGTTGATAGAACTTCTATATCATTCAGGAGACTCTATGTAATGCCTATAAATAGGTCTTTCTATCAATGAATGAGTAGACCGTTATTCTCGTTATCTTTTCTCATTCAACACGAAACTCTAACCCGAGCTTGATAACGAAAACCCTAGAAATCTAAAAAAAAAAAAAAAACCTAAAATTTTCCGCTGTCGGACACCCAGAAAACTGCTCTGGGCACCCACCTTCCCTGAGCTCCCCAGCGACCCCGAATCCCCTCCGGCGTGGACAGCCGTACTCCGGCTTTCCCCGACGCTGCCTTCACCCGGACCCTCCACGGCTGCAAACCCAGCCTTGCGTGCGTCTCTGCATCCGACGACGAACTCAGCGCGCCTTCCCTGAGCGACGTCAGCGACCTCCACCCCGGCAACCTTGACCTAGCCTTGGTCGAGCCCTAGTCGGCCTCCTTTCCCGGCGATCTCTTGCCTCGCCGCCACTGCCCCTCCGGCACAGCAACCCAGCGCGACGCAGGTCGGCCCCCCTCGCCCAGCTGCTCCGCGCACGCCCCGTAGCCGGCAGACCTGCTCCGACCCGAACCAGTCCGGCTCTGCTCAGCCTCCACGCTCGCGTTTCTCGGACGGCTAGCCCAGATTCCGGCAGCGCACCCGCGCGGACCACCGATTCAGCTGCCCCGCTCCGACTTGCTGGCCCCGAATTCAAAGATCCGACCCGCTCCGTTTTTCCAAACTGAATATACGACGAGCAAAACGGTAAATTTTCCTTTCCGAGTAAAAACAGTTTATTTACAGTAGTAACTATTTAATTAGTTTTACTGTTTTTATATATATGGTGAATATGACTAACCATATGTTTGTATTTTTCATGAAATTTTTCGCGCGATGGATCGCGATGAAATTACGAGAGCAATTTCTCTGCACGCAAGTACGCATGAAAATTACGAGGGCAACTTCTGTTAAACGAATAAACGCAGCAAGTAAGCTTTTATAAAAGTTGCCACTTTTGAATTTTAATTTCATAGCCGGGCTTCGTAGCCTTCTTCTACATCCCACCTTTCTTTATAACGTGGGGCGATATTGAGGGATTGGGACCCCTCATATCAAAGTTGAAATTTGTGACGGTTTGAAAAGTCACGGTATTACGACGAATTTGTCGTGGTTAATCAATGGACAAACATCGATTTGCGACGGAAATTGTTGTGGTTAACATCGATATGTGACGGAAATTGTCACGGTTAATATCGATTTGTGACGGAATTTGTCATTGTTTACATTGAATTGAGTTACCATAAATTATGGTCTTAACCTAATTCAGTACTTGAAATTAATTATCGTATCTCGATAATGATTAATCTTCCATCTTGTTGTTTTAAATAATTGATCGAAACATGAGCCCTATATTTGACATTAAAAAAAAAGAGTGACGAATTTTGTGTCACGCGTTCTGAAAAAAGATGGGGAGGCAACGCCTCGAACCCCACGTGTCATATAAAGATTGGGCTAGTAAAAGAAAAATCTTGTTATTGATGTGGTTCTACATCTGTTCATTAATTGCAAAGAAAGCAATAATATGGTCAATGTACAAGAAATATATAGAGTTCTTGAAACAAGAAACTCACTATATGGAAGAAGATGAGAACATTATTCTCACAGTTACGGATTTTAAAAACAAAAAGTATATTGCGGAAGATATGAAGCATATGACTTCGGTTTATTAGTCTAAGTGACTACAAATCCGTTTATTTTTCCAAGTTTTGTGAAGGTTTACGCCTCACATATTTGACTAAAGTTACTTAGTTGTTGTATTTTGAATTAAATTCATGGTCAAGACCTCGTTATAATGGTTGGCATATATATTCAGATTTTGTCTGGCACATATGGTTCGATCTACATCAGCTATATGTTAATGCAACATATCGCATTACAACATGACACTACATTGAACTACATTGGACCACCAATTATTATAAGGTGGCGTTTCTAAAAGCTAAATATCATGATGTGGCGAAATGCACATCGGTTTTAGATCAAAAGAGGATTTGTAATGTCAAGTGTGCCACAATACACACTTATACAATTGCAAAGACATTACAAACAAGAGTAGTCTTCTACACTCTTGAGCGGATTCACAATTGCAAAAGAAAATTTGCGTTACGCTATATGTCATCTAAAATTAGATGTTGAAAAATCCTCCTCTTTCTCTACAAGATCCAATAGTGAGCCGTTGGCGGTGGCGCCGCCCTATGTATAGTGCTCACGACCAATTTTGCCAAGTTTTGGCATGTTTTAAGCCTTGTTTCATCATCTTTGTAGTATTACATGTCATGGAATGCACTCTAAAGGGTTCCAATACCAATCTTTAGCGAAATTGTTGACATATTTCGGTTTCTATGTCTTGACTCAAGACTGTTGCCTCTACATTTTGGTATATGAATGTGTTGTAGAGAGATTGAGTGCTTAGCTTATTGCAAGGAATAGACAACTATTCATGGATTTAGTTCTTTATAAATCCGTTGTGACTACGATGACTAGATCATCAGAAATAACCAAAAGCGGATTAATGCTCAAGTTTCAATGCCTAATGGCATTATGATTCAAGTCACACATGCTCTTTATGCATAAGGAAGCAATCGAACCGTGCTATGACTTAATGATATTCACGCCAACGTTTATCACCTGTAAACACATTGTGAGAATTGATGAGAATTTCTTATGTATCACTATAATGAATGCGCAACATTCATGAGTCACTAAGATTCGGTTAATTGAATCGGTTATTGTCACCAATGATGAGAATGAGACATCGACTCATGTAGGCTTTAACATAAATCGTTCAGGACAATTTTGGACGTGTTTTAATGATCCATATACTAAAGAGTAAAGACTCTCACGGACATCCTTTCTTTTGAGCAAAGTAACCATTGAGATCAAAGATCACCAAAATACAACTTGGTGGAGCTATGAGCAATGCTCACTGCCTATGGATGACATTAAAGCCATTCGCGTCATCCTCCTATACAATGGAGGCACTACTTATGCTTTCATAAGCAAATATGACGCAAAAGAACCCCCTATGATCTCACATTGGCCATGCCCGTTACTCATTTTGTAAAGCCTATTATTCTTTAGTCAAAATTAGGAGCGATATCCTCCTACGCTAAAGACAATGAAATAAAGAGACTAGCATACACAAGATGCTTAGTCGTTGTTCACTAAGTAAGACATTAATTTCAATGTCTATGAGTGATCAAGAATGATACATAAGATGTTGGCCTAGATGGCTTCTCATTGTTCACTTTGAGGCATAATAATGCTATGGTGATGTTCACAATGGTTTAACTCAAGCCATAACAATTAGATGTTATGGGGAACCTTAACAATGATTGAAAAGTTTAAAAAACCCAGAATTTCCGGTTTTTCATCTTGCGGACCAGTCATTGTGAGATCCGGTTCACTAACTTTTAGAACGGTTCTTGAGGTTTTGTTTGCGGCCACTGATTCCTAACATCCGAGCCTACCTATTCACAAAATTTGGTGGCATTTGGAGACCTGGAAGGTGGTGAACCGCTCAATATAAGTGTTCACGGATGTCCGGCGACTCCGACAGCCGGTTCGGCACTTTTTCGGCCGTTCTGTCGTCGAGGCTGGCGGTTTCCGAATTCTACTTCCATGTCTACCTGCTTACAAATTTGGTAGCATTTGGAGCTCTAGAAAATAGTGAACCGTTAAAGGAAGTGTAAAACAAAGGTCCGGTGATGCCGGCGGTCGGTTTAACCGGTTTTCTTTTTGACCGGTCCCGACGGTGAGGCTAGCAGTTTTTTTTTTTGGAGCAGTGTCATAGTTTTACTTATTTATCTTTACCCACCACCATTCAAATCTTTATGTTACGGTTGTAACGGTATGCATATTTGTTAACAGATTGAGTTAACGTTCTGCAATCTATATCGTCCACATATTGTATGTGCCAAATTACGCCTCCACAAGCGCACAATGATGGGTTATTTGATGAATATTGTCTTTGAATAAGACATGAGCTTCCACTATAGTCTGCTTCTATAGAAACCTTGACAGGCGATCTCTTTTATGTCACTTTGATGAGCCAGTCTTCCCGTCGTTAGGGGGAGATAAGAACAATGTTCAAGTAGAACGACTTAGAATTGTCGTGGTTTGTCCCTACTGTGTCTCATCAAGTTCCTTAAAGTGACGAGATCACATATACATGCTGCAAACATGCCTGCAAGGATTGATGTCCGGATAAGGACATGTTGATGTTCGGATGAGAGAACATGTTGATGTCCGGATAAGAGGGCATGTTGTCACCCATAGATGATGGCATGGTGACACCACAAATGTGGTGATGGTGTCGCTAGGTCGTGGCTCCCACGATTTAGGGGGAGACCACTTGGTTCGATAAATACTCGCCAAGGAAGAATGCGAGGTTGGCACTGCTTGATCCTTTGATCAATGATACTCATTCGTCTGTTATTTCTGGATTATGGTCATCATTAGGGGACGCCTCAATGTCAATACCAATCCGTATAGAGATCTCTACACTTAAAAATTACACCGGTGTATATGATGACGTGGTTTAATGAGTTTGATATCAAACCATATTTCGTTGAGAAAATACCAACGTTGTAGATTGGCCTAAATGGAAAGATGCGATCCAGTTTAAACAAAGAGATAGTGCTTTGGTTAGGTGACGCCGATACCCCAAGTGTAAACTCTATCAGTTATGTCTTTGTTAGAAAGCGTAGTGAGAAAAAGAGTTTAGACTCACCTTCTGGAGAAAGGTCTCTCACAAACGCACTGGAATCGACTACGATGAGATATACTCTCGTAATGGATGTCATTGCACTCCACTACATTGTCAGTTTGGTAGTTTCCGAAAAACTGAACATGCAGCTTGTGGTCACAACTTATCTATGTTGAAAACTAAGAGATGTATATAAAGATCTTGAATAGATCGGTTTTCACCCAAATCAAGTGGCTCCTAACCACGGAGCGCGTTTGCATGATATTTGCTAAGTATCTACTTGATTAGGGAAGGGATATGAAGAATTATGCCTATTTGCGTGTAAATTCTGGATGAATCGTGATGAACTCTTGTTAAACTAAGAGATGCCACTGATCCAAAATTAAGAATGAAAGGATCTTGGGAATACTTGGTCTCGAAAGTGAGGACCGTTATTGATGATGCTTATTCATAAGTCGGCTTAAGGCAATCTAAAGGACGATGAAGTTATACCTATATGTATCCCTTGATCGGTCGAAGTGTTGAGAAGACCTGTTTCGTCCGTATGACGAAGAAGTCTTAGGAGAAATCCTCCATCTAAGTACGGTAGCACATGCATGTACTTGTTACAATATGCTCAACTCGACATCTCATTCACTATAAACTTGTAAGGCCAAGTTCTCCTTAGTCTTTCAACTCTCTTCCTAATGGTCGAGCATTTTCGCTCCTTTTAGATGAGTGTGAATGAATATCAAGGTAGTGGCCGGATTCGCCCACGCAACGCCAATGTAATGGTAGTGATTCCTTCTATGAAAGGTTCAGGCTTATTCATCCCTACAGAAAGACACATCAAATGCGAAATCAGAATCTGTCCAGTTTTGTAGGTCAACTTCCACAAGACCTATAGGATAGCCCACTCGTTGGAAAATGGTAAAATTGGTACCATTGGAAAGGTCTATGTGTCTATTTTCCAGGTACACTAACCATTTGATCACACTTATCATATTGAGTGAGTTATGGCTATTTTTATAAAGTAGGACGGATCTGTCCGAGAATCTGCTTTTGCAGAATAGTCAACTTCGACAGAGCTTTGTGATCAGCTCAAGATGAACTAGGTTATGGATCTTATATGGTTGGAAAGCTACGGTTGTCTAGTTTCTAGAAATTTATACGGTTCATCCATACCTATTGTATTGAAGAAGTTATGACTGTTTAAGTACATGAAAGTCATGCCACACGTGAATCTGATTTTCAACGCAAACTTATGTTTTGAGTTGTTTGGCAACCTTCTCTTTCAAGATCAAAATAATGCTAAGTATAACAGGTCTGATCTAAGGATAATGTGGCTGGATTTAATGACTAAATCGTTGCCCAAGTCTACTTTTGAAGTATGTGAAGTGCATTGGCTTGCGTCGTTTATCTGTACTCCGAGATTGAGTTACCAATCAGGGGAGTCGTTGTGTAGACATCAGGGGGAGTCTACATGCATCACATGTTATCTTCAATTGTAGTTGGTGCGTTGTGCTCTTTTGTTCTTCGTCCAAGTCTTTTGTTTTACCCACGAGGTTTTTGTTTTACTTGGCAAGGTTTTTACCGAGGCAACACCATAAGCACCATATCGTATTAGGGACGCAACACAAGGGGGAGTGTTTAAGAAAATTATATTTTCGTCCTTCTGTTATGTGTTTTGCCCTAATACACGTAGGATTGGTTAATCCAGTTTCCTTATTAGAATAGATTACAGTTGATAGAACTTCTAGATCATTCGGGAGACTCTATGTAATGCCTATAAATAGGCCTTTCTATCAATGAATGAGTAGACCGTTATTCTCGTTATCTTTTCTCCTTTAACAGTAACATAATTTTGTTAAGGGATCACAGACTTGTATACGAATTTCATTAACAAATTTCTCACAAACTAAATTCATAGGGTCAGACATTAAAGCCTGCAGCCATCAATTTCCTGCCTTTCACATCATATCATGCCAGGTGATTCTCAGCAAGAGCGAGGTTTCTACGTACAATGGTTGTGCTAGATGCTAGATTAATCTTCACAGTTACATTGCAGTAGTATTGTCGATCTCCATCTCATATATAAAATTATACTTCAAATTCAAACCACCACGATTCATTTTCTAAAAGATCACGTACAGAACTCTGAGCTGCTACGTACATATGCTAGGTACCAATTGAGCTAGTAAACATGAATTAGCTAGGTACCAATTTCTATATCCAGGCTGGTCTTTGTTTGTTGATCTTGTTCAGAAGCATTATATATAGTTGTTTAAAGAAATTATATTTCCGTTTTTCTGTTATGTGTCTTGCCATAATTCACGTAGGATTGGTTAATCCGGTTTCCTTATTAGAATAGATTACAGTTGATAGATCTTCTAGATCCTTCGGGAGACTCTATGTAATGCTTATAAATAAGTCTTTCTATCAATGAGTGAGTAGACCCCGTTATTCTCGTTATATGTTCTCCTTCAACACGTTATCAGCATTATGCTCTAACCGAGCTTAATAACGAAACCCTAAAAAAAAAAAACAGAAAAACCCTAACGTTTTCTGCCGCCGTACCCCTCATCTCGGAGCTCCACCGGCGCACACCTTCAACCCTACGCGCCTCCTCACCTAGGCGGCTCTACACCAGCTAGCGACCCGGATTGCCCTCGCCCTGGATCTCCTTAGATCCCAAAGCCACCGGCAGCAACCCAGTCCTCTGTTCACGACGTTGCTCCCGACTTGCATCCCAAATCGAGGACAAGGTCAGCCCAGCCGCCGTCGGCGGTCGTCCCCAACGCAGTTGTCCGGAAGCAGCTCAGCCCAGCAGCCTTGCGCGCTGCTCCGGCCTCGACCCAAACCTGCTCCTTCGATCCCAGTGACCGGATCTCCTTCGATCCTAAAATATCCGACCCAAAGAAAAAAGGATTTTACCCTACTAGGAAATCATGTTATTTACGAGGGGCAAAACGGTAAAACTTGCCCCTCCAGGTAAAAAACTTTTACCTCACGAGTAAAAACAGCTTATTTACAGTAGTAATTTAATTAGTTTTACTATTTATATTATATGGTGAATATGACTAACCATATGTTTTTATTTTTCATGAAATTTTTCACGCGACGGATCGCGATGGAATTGCGAGAGTTACTTCACAGCATGGAAGTAAGCATGAAAATTACAAAGGCAACTTCTCTTACACGACAAATTAGCACGTAAGCTTTTATAAAAGTTGTCGTTTTTGAATTTTAATTTCATAGCCGGGCTTCGTAACCTTCTTCTACATCTCACATTTCTTTATAATGTGGGACGATATTGAGGGATTGGGACCCCTCATATCAAAGTTGAAATTTGTGACGGTTTGACAAGTCACGGTATTACGACGAAATATTGTCGTGGTTAAAAAGGGACAAACATCGATTTGCGATAGAAATTGTCATGGTTAACATCGATTTGCAACGGAAATTATCGTGGTTAATATCGATTTGTGACGGAATTTGTCACGGTTTACATCGAATTGAGTTGCCATAAACCTTGGTCTTGACCAAATTCAATACTTGGAATTAATTATCGTAGATCAATAATAGCCAATCTTCCATCCTGTTGTTTGAAATATTTGACCAAAACATGAGCCCTGAATTTGACATAAAAAAAAGTGACAAATTTCGTGTCACGAGTTCTGAAAAGAAGGAGAGGCAACGCCTCGAACCCTATATATGTCATAAAAAGATTGAGTCAGTAAATGAAAGAAAAATCATGTTATTGATGTGGTTATACATCGGTTCATTAATTGCAAAGACAATAATATTATGGTCAATGTATACAAAATATACGGAGTTCTTACAACAAGAAACTCATTATATATATGGAAGAAGATGAGAATATTATTCTCACAGTTACGGATTTTAAAAGCAAAAGTTATATTGCAGAATATATCAAGCATATGACTTCGATTTATTAATCTAAATGACTACAAATCCGTTTATTTTTCCAAGTTTTGTGAAGGCTTACACCTCACATATTTGACTAAAGTTACTTAGTCGTTATATTTTGAACTAAATTCATGGTCAAGACCTCGTTATTTGGCACATATGGTTCGATCTACATAAGTTATACGATAATGCAATATATCGCATTATAACTACATGACACTACATTGGATTATAAAAGACCATCAGTTACTATAAGGTGGCGTATATAAAGACTGAAATCGCACCAAGTATGGCGCAATGCATACTTGGGCGTCATAATTAAACCAAGTGTGGCGCAATGCACACTTGGCATATCATGATGTTGCGCAATGCACATCAGTTTTAGATCAAAAGAGGATTTGTAATGTCAAGTGATGCCACACTTATACAATTGCAATGACATTACAAATAAGAGTAGTCTTTTACAGTCTTGAGCGGATTCATAATTGCAAAAAAAAATTATGTTACGCTAAATGTCATCCAAAATTGGATGTTGAAAAATCTTCTTCTTTCTTTACAAGATCAAACAGTGGGCCGTAGGTGTTCACGACCAATTTTTCCAAGTTTTGACATGCTTTTTAAGCCTTGTTTTGTCCATCTTCGTAGTATTATACGTCATCTAACGCACTCTAAAGGATTCCAATACCATTTTTTCAATCTCCATCGAAATTGTTAACATATTTCGGTTTCTATACTGTTGTCTCTACATTCTGGTATATGAATGTGTTGTAGCGAGATTGAGTGCTTAGCTTATTGTAAGGAATAGATAACTATTCATGGATTTTGTGTTTTATAAATCCGTTGTGACTACGATGACTAGATCCAAATAATTAAAGCGGATTATTAATGCTCAAGTTTCAATGTCTAATGGCGTTATGATTTAAGTCACATATGCTATTTATGCATAAGAAAGCAATCGAACCGTGTTATGACTTAATGATATTCACGCCAACGTTTATCACTTGTAAACACATTGTGAGAATTGATAAGAATTTCTTATGTATCACTATAATGAATGCGCACATTCATGAGTCACTAAGATTCGGTTAATTGAATCGGTTATTGTCACCAATGATGAGAATTGAGACATTGACTTATGTAGGCTTTAACATAAATCGTCCGGGACAATTTGGGACGTGTTTTGATGATCCGTATACTAAAGAGTAAAGACTCTCACGGACATCTTTTCTTTTGAGCAAAGTAACCATTGAGATCAAAGATTACCCAAATACAACTTTGTAGAGCCATGAGCAATGCTCACGGCTTATGGATGGCATTAAAGTCATTCGAGTTATCATCCTATATAATGGAGGCACTACTCATGTTTTCATAAACAAATATGACGCAAAAGAACCCCCTATGATCCCACATTGGTTATGCTCGTTACTTGTTTTGTAAAGCCTATTCTTTAGCAAAGATTAGGAGCGACATCCTCCTACGCTAAAGACAATGAAATGTAGAGACTAGCATACACAAGATGCTCAATCGTTGTTCACTAAGTAAGACATTAATTGCAATGTTTGTGAGTGATATACAAGAATGATACATAAGATGTTGGCCTAGATGGTTTCTCATTGTTCACTTTGAGGCATAATAATGTATGGTGATGTTCACAATAGTTTAACTCAACTCATAACAATTAGATGTTATGGGGAACCTTAACAATGATTGAAAAGATGAAAAAACCTAGAATTTCTGATTTTTCAGCCTGCGGACCAGTCATTGTGAAGACCGGTTCACCAACTTTTAGACCGGTTCTTGAGGTTCTGTTTGCGGCCATGGATTCCTAACATCCAAGCCTACGTATTTACAAAAGGTCGTGACATTTGGAGATCTGGAAGGTGGTGAACCGCTCAATATAAGTGTTCACGGATGTCCGGCGACTCCGACGGCCGGTTTGGCACTTTTTCGGCCGGTTCTGTCGTCAAGGCTGGCGGTTTTCGAATTCTACCTCCCATGTCTACCTGCTTACAAAATTTAGTAGTGTTTGGAGCTTTGAAAAATAGTGAACCGTTAAAGAAAGTGTAAACAAAGGTCCGGTGATGCCGGCGGTCGATTTAACCGGTCCCGGCGGTGAGGCCAACAGTTTGTTTTTGAGCGGATGAGAAGACTCTATGGATATGTCTGTTATGCAGTGCTGCATGGGATGCAGACTGCTTTTATTGTTTCTAAAAGGCTAGTGGTTCAAGATGACCTGCTAGTGACTTGTTCTAAAGGTTGTTACCACAATATTATAAATGCCTGCAAAAATTAAAATCATTCCTAAAAAAGACTAGCCTTCAACATGCCGAAAGATTCACCTAAAGACCCATGGTCGACCTGGTTACTATGCACGGCGGAATCACTGCTGTCTTAAAAGAAATGGTTCTAATTGTGATGCAAGGATTTAAGTAAAACAAAACATAAAAAACAACAGACTAATATATATGCAAATTATTTTTGTGACGGGATTTTGAGCACTAAGATGAATTTATTCAACCATAGATACAGACATAAAACCTAGAGCATCGCTCTTAGGTAAACAGCTAAAATTTATTTAGCTACTCATAATCACAAGATAAATACTTACTTGTATTTTACAGTACTTCACACCAGATGACTCACATACACTCTTATTTACACACACTTATATTACAAAGACTGTTTATTGGCTAAACTTCTTGAGAAGGGTTGGAGAGTGGAAAAACTTCTGTCTGTCTTGTGTTGTTTCTTCGATGCCTTCCTTCTGAAGTTTGAGGGCCTTATATAGGGACGGAACTCAAGCTAAAAATAAAACACACCTGTGCAGAGTGGAAGACAAGAGGGATCTAATTCTGATAACTTTACTTTTAGAAAAGTAAAGTCGTTTGATTTCTTGTGTGGTGGCTCCTTTTCTTTTTGGTAAAAGAAAAGTAGTTTGGAATGAAGCGTCGGCCATCGTTCATTTATCCAACATGTTTACTATGTTGTGATATGTTTCTGGATCTTCAGAATATCCCACTGAGGAGTTGGGACCATTATTTTCCCAATCTTGCACCGTGTATTTATTTCCATCGTCGAGGTCTGAATCATAGGGATAAGAAATCTTATATTTTTCTTCAGTCTCAACCTTTTCTATCTACTTGGTGGTAGCAAGCGTGCAATCCACTTCATTTCTCATAAGAGCTGTGAAAAAAATCACAGTTCTCAGGAGGAGGATAATTATAGCAAGTGACCATTATTTTTTCTCCACTTGCCAGGAGGCTTGAATCATAGTCTCTCAGGACTATATCTTTGATAATTGCTATGGCCATAGCTTTCATCCATGGAATGCTCTGATTTGGTCTCCCATTGCCACTGGTAATAGCTGGCTTTTGAACCAGACTTTGGATTAATCTGACATGATGATATGGAGAGATATAATTCATCTGTCCATTTACCATGGTCTATTCTGGTGGAGTTGAAATGAATTTTATCCTTAGGATACATCTATCAGGTCTGATATTCTTGACAGCTTCGGCTATTATTTCTGGAAAACCCTTTAGATCTTCATTGGTTTTCGTCCACAGATTATGAACAAAACCATTTTCTATAAGCCATAGCTTGTGCTTCTAAGGATGCTCTGCTTGAACATCAACCAGGTATCTCCCATAATATGGGCCAGGGCTTATTGATAATGTCTCTGGGAGAACATATTTTCCTTCTCCTAAGAGGTTATAGAATTTATACCATTCAGATTCTTTTAAGGCTTGTATAGGAATTTTAGCACTTTCAGGACTTGAAAGAAAAACAACTTTAGGTGGCTCTGCTAGAACTCCCTTGTCTTTGTATGAACTCCATACATTTCTTCAGTTAAGGCCATAAGGGCTTGAAGTAAATGGGCTTCATTCTCTTCATAGAAGGAATACAGAATATTATCAATAATAATTTTCTGTTTGAAGGCTAATAGCCTTTCTGTTCTAAAAACTGGTTTCTGAAAGATCTTCAGGGGTTGATCGTGAACGATCTTTCTTCCTGTGACTATCGGTAGCTTGTTTGCCTTAAGAGAGTTTTTTCTGCTTTTTGGCAAAGCAGCAGCCGTCAACGGTCTTGATATGCCTTTACCGTCTGCCGTTTGAGACGGGCTAGCCAGTCTTTTCCCCTGAGACTGGTCAGTTAAGGCTGATCCTTTCGGACACAGCAAGAACTCTTCTACGAGTCTTTCTTCATTAGTACCGTCGGAATGACTAGAACGACCATCTTTTTCAAAATCTGGATTAGGCTTGATTCTTGAAGCTTGACTGGTTTCATCAGTTCCACAGGAAACCAAATATTGATATCCTGGTCCATCATGGAGCGATCCTACGGTCTTATCACCTTCTTTGAATTTTTCCCAGAGCTTCTTTCCTCTGATTCTGGTTTTCTGCTTCTGGGATTACGACCTTCTCTTTCGAACATCGTCATTTCTCTTGTGAGTGCGTCAGGCAAAAAGTTCTTGTTTCCTGCAACCATTTCAACATCATATTCATATTGGGTTAAAAACATTTGCCATCTCAGAACTCTTCCTCTATCTGCAGCATCAGTTAATTTGTAGTTTTTGAAGTTTTTAACTCTTCTGTTATCAGTTCTTACTACAAATTTGTTTCCTAGGTATGCCTCGGCACCCTTGATGCTTTTAATTAAGGCTAGGACTTCTTTGTCTCCAGTAGAATAGTTTAACTCAGCAACGTTAAACTTTCCAGATAGAAATTTACAAATCTTTTCATGATTTTATCCGTGGCAACAGCTAAAACGACTCCTGCCTAGTAATAATCATTTGCATCCGTCTGCAAAATGGTCAGATCTCCTTCTTCAGGTAATTGTAAAGGAGGAAGGTCTTTTGCTAATTCCTTAATCTTTCTGACAGTAATACTGTCATCAATTGTGAATGACCATTTTTTCTTAGAACTTGTTTTCGGAGATAGGAGAGCAGTTAGTCCACTAACTTGAGGAATAAAATCTCTTGCAAAATTAACAACTCCTAAAAACCTTTGCAAAGACTTTGCATCAGGAATATTGTCTGGAAATTGGCTAATTTTCTTAACGATATGCTCTTGGAGACGAATCTCTCCATCCTTAACATGAATGCCAAGGAAATCTATTTCTCCTTTAATAAGATGAATCTTCTTTTGTCCGAGGATAATTCCTCTTTGGACAATAAGCTTACACACTTGTTCAAGATGTTTTAAATGCTCATTCATAGTTTTGGAGAAGACAAAAATGTCATCTATGTAAACTATGCAAAAATCTGAGTAAGGCTTGAAGATATTATCCATTTTTCTTTGAAAAATAGACGGAGCTTGCTTAAGACCAAATGACATAACCAACCATTCATAATGCCCTTGAGGAGTTCCAAAAGCTGTTAAGGCAATGGAATCAGGATGCATTTTGACCTGCCAAAAGCCTGATTTCGCATCAAACTTTGAGAAGATTTTCGCTCCTTTAAGCCTATTGATGAGAACTCTTACTTGAGCTATCTGATAACCGTCTTTAACGGTCTTTTTGTTTACATCTCTGTAGTCAATTACCATTCTGGCTTTTCCCTTAATTGTTCCGCATAGTTTCTTACCAGAAAGGCTGGAGCATGATGAGGACTGTTTGAAGGCCTTATTAACTTCTTTTCAAGAAGTTCTTGGATCTGACTTTCCATTTCTTTTCGGTCTTCTTCCCTATAGTGAGGGATGGCTTTAACATGGCAAATAGTATTTGCATCATGCATCTTTAGCTGGCAATATATTGGATCATTTTCCCAATACAGCTGAGGATCTTCACTGATAACTGGTTTCAGTAAAGCTTCTATTTCTGAGAGAGTTGGTATCTTTTTTTGCTCTATTTTCTTAGCATACACCTTTAGGTTATGCTCTCTGATGTATTCTTCTTCTCCATAAGAACTCTCATGGTCAGATATTTGATATTCAGAATTTTTCTCTGATTCAGAGTCTTCTGAACCAGTTGTTTCATTACCAGTATTTCTTTATACCCTTTAAGCTGTTCTTGAAGCAACAAAACAGGCTTAAGAATTGGCTTATAATCACCACTCTTTGCTAGCGACTTCTGATATTGATTTGTAAACCCTTTACGGGTAATGCTAACGGCGTTGAGCAAACGTGATTCCCAATAGGATTTCCGATCTTTCTCAAATCCAATCATTTCTGGAGTTTGAGTTATCGTCTGTTGAAGTAGGAAATCATTTCTAATCAACAAATCAGCGCTTTGGCCTTCACACTGCCAAAGAATTTTGATAGTAAATTTCCTCCTCCTAAGGAAACTTTAACATTTCGTGTCATCGTATCCATAACAATTCTGTTTTCTTCCATAGCTACTCCAGTAACTTTTCTCGGAGATTTTTCCCAATATTCTTCAGGATTGCGTATCTTTTGGCAAGAGAATACCCTGAGCCAGTGTCTACAAATGCATGTAGATGATACTTGTTATAGTTGGGAAACTTCAGACCAATAGTAATGTAGTCACTATATATGCTCGTCTGAATCTTCATTACTTGTTCTAATTTTTCAGGTATCAAGTAATTTTGTGAAAGGGTTGACTTTCCTTTCCTCAGTTATGGAGTTTGGAGGATTAATACCAAGAATTGGATTGGCACTTATCCCATCCATCGTGGGATCAAGAGATTCTTTTATCTCCTTGTTTTGGCTTAATGAAGTTACAAACTTCATTGTTTTCATATCTCTTTGAGGTTTTCTGTTTGCTCTTCTTTATGGAATACATTATATTCCTCTTCTACTAAGATATGGGCATCTTTAGCCTTGGTTTTTCTCCTGAGTTCTACGATAAAGCACTCGCGATGATAAGTTTCTCCTGTACTTTCACAGTACATGGGGATAGTACTATCATCATCGCATTCGCAATAATCACATACAAATCTTCTAGGATTGGGATGAAAGGTGCTGATGATATCAGCATTTTCTTCTTTCCAATTTTGTATTTGTAATACGAATATAGGACGATGTCCTATTTCTTCTTCAGAGTCTTCTGAAGTACTTTCTGTTTTACTATCTGATGGGTACTCAAGAGAATATACTGATTCATTCTCTTCATCAGAATAAACAACTTCAAAGCCTTTTAGAATAGCATAATCTATGGCTTCTTCATATTCGGCCAGTAAGACTTTTGAAGTTCTTTTATCTTTTTTCGGACACTCATTCGCATAATGTCCCTCTGCCTTGCAGAGCCAACATCTGCACTTCTTTGTTTCTTTAGAACCAGAATCTGGTTTCCTTTAAAAAAATTTCTTTTTTGGAGAAGTTTGAGAAGATTGTCTTTTGTGATATCAGAACTTTTCCTGAACTTATACTTCTTTTTAGAAGCGAAATTGCTCTTTTGCTTGCTACCAGAAAATTTTTCTTCTGTATTTCTTTTCCAAAACATGACATCCCCATTGTGTCGAGGTATCCAAAATCTTTGGACACATGTTTTCAACTCCTCTGAGTTGTTTCTTGGTAGACTTAGATTTTCTATTCTCTGTACATTGTTTTCTTAGGAGAACCCTAACTCTTTCTGCTATTCCTCCAACAGTAAAATACTGAAGAAGGTTTTCTTCTAATGATTGTGCTACTGCATCGTTCCAGGGTTCTGGTAACTTCCTGTAATAGGTTCTGATGAGATCATTATTTTCAATGTCTCCTATTGTGCAATAGTAGTTTTGGAACTCATTGGTGTATTCTTTGAAATACCTCATATTACAAATACTCAATTTTTGAATATTTGCTTTTAACTCTTTCTTTAGATTGTTCACTATGCCCCGTGATATCCCCGCAAAATTGTGCATAGATAGGGACGTGAATCTAAAGGGCTATTAGTCTGGGCCATTTTTGTTGCCCAATCAGGTAACTACGAACTTTTTTTTGAAGGACTGGTACCATTTCTGGACTATTCCAGTTAAGGTAGACTCATAGTAGGCGTGAGCTTCTTCGTAGGCATATTTGGATAACACAAGGGCTTGGGTTAGCTTTAAACTAGCAACCCAGTTATCTATTGCTTTTCTTTTATCTCCTACCTGGTCCAAATCCAGATAAACGCCTCTTTCTGACACTGATTGTCCCCATTTAGGTTCTGTAGGGATATATTTCTGAGAACTTCGTTCTCCATATCTTCCTGTAGGAGCCTGACCTTTAGGAAGCTTGATATTCTTTTCTCGAATCATTTTTGTAGGATTGTTGGTGATGTTCTGTATTACAGTATGACCACCTCCTGGGGGCGCCTGTCTTTCACCATCTGTATCCATTGCTGCTCCAGAGTGTTCTGGTTCATCCTTTGCTGCTTGATAAGGAAGAATCTTCCTCTTTTTCTTTCCAAGTTGAACTTGAGAAATATCTTTAATGATCTTTTCTAGTTCTTCTGGAGAATCACAAGTCTCAGCTTGTGCATATAATTCTCTTAATCCCCTTGCTTGGAACATTCTCATAGGTCTTTTAGTATCCTCCTCTTCTAGAGATTCTTCATTATAAACTGCTTTAGCTTCAGAGGTACTAGCTTCTTCATAGTTTGCAAAAGAGTGCCTATGAAATTGTAAGCTGATTTTTCCTCCCGTATCTTCATAAACTGAAGCATTTGAGCTTTCAAGCTGTCTGACCGGGGGGGGTCAGATTCCATTCTCTTGGGAATGTTATTTCATGCCATTTTGTGACATGCTTTTGTTGTGAATTATTTTTTGGGTTGGTGAGAACAGATGTGGTAATTCCAGGACTATTTAGAAATCTGGTATTTGGAGTCACATTCGAGCTTATCAATTTATAATAAATACGATAATCTATCGCTAATTCCATCATTCCTTTTTTCATAGAAATCTCATCTGTCTTGATTCTCAATCTTAGATAGTCAGCAGCATCTCTGAGATGTGTTGTGAAGTTTGGAAAAACATTGAAATATGCAACCTGGTTGCACAAAGAAGCTTCTACTGTTCCTAACAGACTTTTCCTGAAATTTGTTATTCTATCGTCTTGTAAGACACATAGAACAGAACAGTCGATACCATCTCTGGCTAAGAGTTTTATTCCTACTTGAACTGCACCAATATGCATATAGGAATATTTTTTCTGGAATGCTTCACTTACTTCTTTGGAGTTATCAGCCTGATATCTATTTCTCCTCCTGTGGCTGGAACGGTTAATTCAAGAATCTTGAATCTATGTGAATCCATAAGGAAAGATTTTTTCTTATAGATCTCATTAAATCTAAATTTAGGGGCAGATGCTTCTCGCACGCTCGACTCGATTTCATTATACTCAAATTCTTGAGCATTTATCAGCTGAACTGGAGCTGTGTTTCCTTTGCTGAGAATTCTACTTAGCATCTTCATGTCTCTTTTGGTAGTTGGTTTTGAAGATTTCTATTCAAGTAGCTTTGGTTCACTAAACCTTAGTCTACTTTCTCCCATTGGTAGGGGTGGAGAATTTATGATGAATTTACTAGCTACACTTTGAGCCAGCGATTCTTCATCTATTTTTTCGTAATTTTCCCCTTCCTTCATTTTTTCTATGGTCTTTTGTAGACCAGAGATTCCATTATGTAACTCTCGAAATTGAATTTCGAGGTTAGTACCTATCTCCTGAAGATAAGCGATGTTATAATTCTGCTGAAGAATTATTGCTTCTACATTCTCGGCAAGTTTTTATGTCGGTTGGTGAAAGCCAATAACTTTGACACTTTCCTGTTTTACTTTTAGATCTACTATTTGATTCATCCTATTCTAGTAATGAGAGTTTCTAAAAGCGTCTTCAAGTTTTCTTGAGTATTGCTTAGTTCTACTGCTTGTTGATGAATATTGTTAGCAAGCTTTTCAGTACGAACTAATTTCTTTTCAATATCTGTTAGATATTGTTTTTCTTTAAGGTAATCTAGCTTGATTTCAAGCTTAGAAAGTTTTGAATTTATTTCTTCAAGTTGATTAATCCGTAGATTAAATCTCTCGAGTTGCTCTATAACCTTTTCAGAGGTCTTATTCTTAGATAAATGATCTAAGAACTCGATTAAGCTTGGTCTTCAGGGATCAAGCTCTTCTACTCCTATCTCCTGTTGGAGATGAATATGCTCGTCGTATAGAGTATTTAGTACTCTACAAATATATTCAATGGAGTATTGACTTTCTTGTATGTGCCTTGAATGAAAGCACACTTCCCACTTATCAGTCCCTTTTGTAGTACAGAAAGACTGATAGCTTTTCAGTTTGGATTCTCTTTTGTTGGTTGAGAGAAGCCAACTCTGTGGCATAAGCCTTTTGTTTACCTGCTTTTGAGCCAAGCAGGCTCTGATACCAGCTATGGCGGATCTAACCAATGCTCAAAATATCAAGAGGTTTTTAATCTTCTTCAAAGGTTTCTTGAAGAACTTCAATTTCTTCTCTTGACTCGTATATTCTTCGTTGTAGTTGGAAGATAATATCACAATAACTTTTGGTACTTCTCAGAAGCTTGTCTCTGTTTTCTTTTAATTTTCTTAAATTTCTTCTTTCTTCTTGCAGTTCTTTATAGGATAATTTAGCTTCTGCTAAACATTCTAATCTGGTAGCAATATATTCTCCAATTGTAAAAGATTAACTGTCTACCTTTGAGCAAAGAGGATAGATCTATATTTGTATTAAGGTAAATAAATAAATTCAAACTTATAGGCCCACCATGCTCCGTCAAATTTTGATTTTTATTGAAAGCAAAAGTCTAAAAGATAAAACAGAAATTAAAAGGTAAAAACTTGCAAGAGTGGTTTCCCGGTTGGATTTTCTTGTAATAGTTCTAGGTGACCTTATCTATCTTGTCTTCTAGTGGGATCTGCATAGTATGCAGTGCTGCACTGCACACTAGAATTTCCCAGACTCTATAACCCTTCAAATGTTGGCACTTGCTATCAGGAAATGGAACGCAGAAAGGTTTTATGACCTTCAAGAGTGAGACTGTGGGAGGTAACTATATATTTTCATGAAGCTAAAAATACCGTATTTCAAATACGTATTGGCTGGCTACGAGGACACCTGATTAATTTAACCTCTTTTTTAATTAGCTGAAGAACATCCATATATTAAGAAAATTATACAACATGCGATGCGACTACAACTTTTTTGTATCCAAATGGTCGAACAAGCTAGAGAAATGTTCTTGTACCACAGCCTTCATATTTTAGGATTTTCTTAGGTACCCTACATATTTACAAAAAAGACAATTTAAAATTATATAAAAGAACATATATAAGATTCTAGATTATTAAAATTGAGTTTCTATATATTGGTGTCATACTGTCATTGCTTTGGTTTAGGTTCAGAGGCTTTCCCTATATATTGCTTTGGTTTTGTTGGTCACTGTCTTTGTACGTTGGGGGCGCGTTTGTTTCGCCGGAGATAAACGCTGGATTTGATTAATTATTTCCTGACAAGAAGATGTGTACAGCAGAATTTCCGATTACTTATATCTTCTCAGACCTTCGTACACTATCTTGTTAAAAAGGTGTTATTAAATTTATCCAAACACACCCAAGACCCAACCACAACGAGTTCCTCTTCATCACGCTCATCCCATCTCAGTTCAAGCGGTCCTGACTTCTGCATCGAAGCGCCTCCCCAACGAGATCGACGGATTCTTGACCGGCCACGTCCGCGGTATCTCCCTCTAGCTCTAGGAGGAGGACGACGACGACGAGCGGCATGGACTTCGTCGCCAACGAGTCCGCCATTAAAACCGACGAGCTTCACCTCCGTGAGCACCACCAACATCACCTCCCATTATGATCAGATCTGATCTGAAATATGTCGCCGTGAATGATCAGATCTGAAATAGATGCTAGAATCATGAAACTGAAGCATGGTTTTGGGACTAGAATCGTCAAAATGGAGGATGGGTTATGAGATTGAATTTGGATCTGAATTTTCTCAATGATGAAGGCTTCTGAATTTTCTGGAAAAAAAAAAAAAAAAATCTTTGTTTTCTTGTCTTATCTTGTTCCTAATCCTAACACACAAACACAAGATTTGTTTGCAGAAATGATATCTGCTATCCAATCTAGTCTCATTCCAATCTGGTAAGAAATCCTATCCATTCTTGTCAGCTCTACCAAACGCATCCGTTGTGTCTAAGCTTGATAGGATTGGAGGTGTGCTCACACGATCGGTCGCAGTTTGAGAGTTTCCCGGTCCGGTTTTCTTGCTTCAATTCATAAAGAGATTGAATGCCCTCGACTGTCTGCTTCATCAATACAATATTGATGACATCGTTAACTATTGTTATGAGGTATTAATATTCAAGAACAGGTGACTGGGAGTCTAGGACAAGAATTTTTTTGTTGCAAATGTTGCGAACTCAGTAAGCGAGTTGATTTCTGCAAGCTGAGATGGGTCAGCAGCCAAGATATTAGCGATCGAAGAAACAGTGTTGTAAGGAGGCTGTGATCTGAAGGTGAGATAAGTTTGGCAACTTCTGTTGAAGCCATTGCAGGTGTATCCGAAAAAGGAATTCTTCACGTCTGGATTGTAACATTCTGTGAAGGCTTGTCCTTCATTAAGCTGCTGAGCAATGATCAAAGAAATGCAACAAAAACTGGCATGGCGACAATAATGATAGATGAAATGAGAGAGAGGAAACTCATTTTGCTTGAATTGATTTGGTACGTACATCATATGGATTTGTGAAATAAAAGTATATATGTGACCAGAAACTTTGATTTTTTTAGCAGTGTTGATTCTTCAAGTTACAATTGATATATTACTTTGTAAGGATGGCCGGGTTGTTTGAAAATCAATAAATAAGAACTTCTTGGAGACACCATAACGCCCCTGTCATCAAAGGGTTGGTTGAACTTGAACAAGAATGACATCATCATTTTCACAAGGAAAATTAACCTAACAATTACATTCTTTTCTTCTTCTTTTTTCACCCCCTGCAATACAGCTTTTATTAGCCTATTGGCAATTACAGTGCCTCACCAAGATCGACAATATCCCATGCATGATAACTAGATAGGTAGTCTCCCACTCACCCGCCAGACAATTGGACATCATAAGATGCACCCTAATTAACCAGATAGCTAGCTGAAAACATAAGCAGGTCTAACATCCGAACAGTATAAGCTTCTTACGAGAACATTTCCCAAGCCACTAGTCTACACTACCAGGACAAGCACTTTAGCCGACGATTCGTAGCTAGCTGAAAACATAAGCAGGTCTAACATCCGAACAGTATAAGCTTCTTACGAGAACATTTCCCAAGCCACTAGTCTACACTACTAGGACAAGCACTTTAGCCGACGATTACGAATCGTCGGCCTGTTAGCTTAATTCGTCGGCTATGGTTTCGTCAGGAAAGAGTCGTCGGCCAGATATTCGTCGGCTAAAGTATGTAATAAAAAATTAAAAAAATAACTAGTCTACACTACCAGGACAAGCACTTTACTTTACCCGACAAAAAATTTCGTCGGCTTGTTAGCTTAATTCGTCGGCTATGGTTTCGTCGGAAAAAGGTCGTCGGCGATGACTTTAGCCGATGACACCAGAAGACGTCGTCGGCTAAAGTCTCAAAATTTCGTCTTAAATGTTTCGTCGGCTAAAGTATGTAATAAAAAATTTAAAAAAATAACTATAGCCGATGAAATATAATTTGTTTCGTCGGCTTTAGAAGGGTTTAGCCGACGAGTTATAGCATGTTTCGTCGGTTAAACCCTATAAAAAAATTTAAAATACTATAGCCGACGAGTATTTCGTCGGCTATAAGTCCATTCCAGTAATAAAAAAAAACACGAAATTTAGGCCAGCCAAACCAGAAAAAGTGGTCACTGGGCAATAGCATCTGCACAAAAATACACCAAAGCATATGAACATTGCTTACGTATATCTACTGCCATGCTAAGTATATGCAAATAACATTTCTCGTATCGTAATAACTAGATCGAGCATGCTAAGATTGAGTCAATTTGAGTTACTTACCACTAAAGGAATGAATGGTACCCATAGATAATTGTAAAATCCTGCAGAGACACGATGAATAAGCGTTAGCTATCCAAATCAAAATTACATTTGTTTACTAAAAACTGGATCTGATTGAAAAAAATAAGAGGATTCAGAGCATGTTACCATGTGCATTCAAGAATATGATGAAGACTGAGTACATCCAAATCCACCAGCTGCAAGAATGAATAAAATATGTTAGCGTTCTAAAATTAAGCCCTAACAGAGAATCGAGAGACCTAATTGAGCAGTACCTGGCGAGGACGGAGAGGCGAGGAGCCCAAGGGGCGGGAGTGCCGGTGGAGGGCCGATTGGGGACGGAATTGTCTAGGGAGGAGCGGCGGATCTCAGAGAGAGGAGTGTCCGGAGAGCCTTGGTCGCGGTGAGGGTTGGCGTTGGCCCGCAGAACGGAGATGGCTCGAGGAGGAGGCTCGAGGACGGCTCGAGGAGGCTGTGGAGGGCTCGAGGAGGCGGTGGTGGGTTTTTTAGGGTTTTTTGGAGCGCTGTGGAGGCTGTCGAGCGCTAGGTTTAATTATATACCCTATACCTTTAGCCGACGAAATTTTTATTTCGTCGGCTAAACCTGTTAATCTCGTCGGCTAAAGTAATGAAATTCGTCGGCTAAACCTGTGAAATTCGTCGGCTAAATCTGTAAATCTCATCGGCTAAAGTAATGAAATTCGTCGGCTATAGTCTTTTTATTTAATATTTTCAATTTCTTTGTTTTATTTTATTTTATTAACTATAGCCGACGAATTTTCAATAATGCCGTCAGCTATAGTACTTTTTATACATTCGGCACATTATGATTGTGATGATCAAACTTGAGAAACAAAACCGACCTTCAGATATGACCATCATGATAAAATACATATATGGGAAAAAATTCAACTTGATCCGACAAGATTAAGGGCTCTATCCGGACAGTCAATCTCGTAAGTCAAACCCCTAAACGCACGGAAAAGATCATTGGACCGTCTAAATTACGTATTTTGGCCGGACCTTCAACTGAAAATAGTTTCAAATAGATGAGACGCAACAAGTCTATAAAAATTTTACGAAAATAATCACCGAAGATAGGGCTACCCATAAGGAGAAAGAATGGAAAATTGCATTGACCGCAACTATCGGCACCGAGACTTTACCGGAATACCATGATTTTTCAACCGTAAACGTATTTTACCATTCTGGTCATATCTTATTTCACGACTTTTTTGCGTTTGAAGGATCTACGTATAGTTTGTTTTTGAAACGGAACATTTACTTTAACACTAAGTAAACAAGTTATACAACATTAGTATGCATGTTGTGATTGTGATGATAAAACTTGAGAAACGAAAATCCGACTGTCAGATCTGACCATCATGATAAAATACATGTCTGGAAAAAAATTCAACTTGATCCGACAAGGCTAAGGGCTCGATCCGGACAGTCAATCCCGTAAGTCAAACCCCTAAACGCAAGGAAAATATCATTGGACCGTCTAAATTACGTATTTTGGCCGGACCTTCAACTGAAAATAGTTTCAAATAGATGAGACGCAACAAGTCGTATAAAAATTTTACGGAAAATAACAACCAAAGATAGGGCTACCCATAAGGAGAAAGAATGGAAAATTACATTGATCGCAACTATCGGCACCGAGACTTTACCGGAATATCGTGATTTTTCAACCGTAGACGTATTTCACCATTCTGGTCATATCTTATATCACGACTTTTTTACGTTTGAAGGATCTACGTATAGTTTGTTTTTGAAACGGAACATTTACTTAACACTTACTAAATTTTTAAAAATTTCATCGGCTTAAGTTCACATAATAAAGTCGACGAAAAAAAAATTTTGTCTAACGAAATTAAAATTTCGTCGGCTAAAATTGACCATAACCGACGAAAATTTAAATTAGTTGACGAAGGAAAATTTCGTCGGCTAAAGTCCACGTTAGCCGACGAAAAAACAATTCGTCGGTCTGTTTCTTTTATTTTCATCGGCTAAAACCTTTTTTCTGGTAGTGCTAACATCCGAGCATGGGAACTTGCTGTGCCACTTTCATGTTTAAACTTTGTAAAATTCTTGTATTTCAAGGTAATGGGGTTGGCATTCGTTAGTATCCATAATTGCTGAGTCCAGACACTCCGAACAGCGTTTTCGACCATCATCAAGTAACAAATATTTTGTGTCCTTTGGCTTCAAGATTGGGAGTCATATCGTTAATTACCAAGAATAATTTAAATTTGAGAGCTTCAGATGCATCTTGGAAAATCTACAAAAATGACCTGTGTCTAGCCGGCTAGTGATTGCAGTACTCGTATATCCTTTTCAATTCTCTGTAGAAATTATGCAGGCAAACGGAGAGAGATCATATTTTCATTCACTCACCTCCATTCTTTCACAGCTACTTAGTATAATCCAAAATCGATTGGACAAGTTGATGTTATTGCTACATATGCATGTTAGTAAAATGAAGTTGAATATTGTTACAAATGCGCTGCAATTAATTAGAAAAGGAGACGACATTTGTTGCAAACTTGATAACAAACTCGATCCAATAACGCAATAAAACAAATAGATTTTATTGCTTTAAAAGATAGAATTAGTGCTGATCAAATGATCAAGAATGATAGTTTAATAGTTGGCTTAATCGTTGAGGATCAGATGGACTGCATGAATTGAGTTAGACAAGTCGCGACTATTATAAAGAAGAAGAAGGGACATTCTCTACTTGTTATGAGATTTTACTTGATCCAAGTTTAATTCTCTTTTCATTCACGGCTTTGGAATTGTACAATTTTTACTGGCTACGTACATTTATATCTCTACCTAATTAAGGATAGAGAAGCCAAATTCGCACTATGCTCGATCCTTAGGTGCAGCCTCTTGAGCCTTCCTTCTCATCGTAATTGAGCCTTCCACATCAAGATGAGCATGCTAAGAGTTTCCTCGGCAAAGAAACGTAAGTCCAGTGGGTTCCAAGAACAAGCATAAGGTGGAGGAAGTCCGCCCATAGAAGCTATATATAGGTTTCTAACTTAATTATGTACTAAGAAAGCAAAGAAACACAGCTTTGGGGCTCCAAGGTCTTTGATGCTGCTAGAAGATGCCAAAGATTGTGTTGTATTTTCCACTAATAATTCAATATCATTATTCACATTTCAAAAATTACTACCGTACGTATAACTCAATCGAACTGATACGCATTTAACACAAAAGAACACATCTAAGATCTATTTTTATCAATTAAACCGATAACTTGGCAAACGATTAAAATCAACATAACGAAACGTCTATTTATTTGATGATCAAATGATTCAGTATCTAAAATTTGATTGGTATGGTATCTCTTCTTTTTGTTATAATTGTTGCTCAGTTATGTAAGTTATTGATGGGATGAACGTTGGGAAATGTAGTGATCGATGTAGTTGAGTGACTTAATTTGTTAAGGGCATTATTATCAAAGTCATCATATTGTCATGTTAAAGTAACTATATATACGTATTGTCATGTTGAGGCAAATGTAGCACAACTAACTGTGTATAACACACATGAGAACCGTTACGTTTCCTGCTTGCAAGAAACTCTAAGACAAGAGACACAGCTCTTTGCAAGAGTGCCGCTTTCACTTCTCTTTAAAACGATGGAGGCCACCAGTGTGAAAGATCTAAGTGAAGAGCTCAAGTATTTCATTTTTGGAAATTCTGATAGTATCATATGCACAAGCACCTCTTCATATGTCTAATCCGGAAGGAAGGCGTCGTTTCACACCCTGAACTCGCCTTCATGACATTCATCACCCATTCCACAATTCGGCGTCCGGCGATCGGTGAGGTCTTTGAAGATATTGCTGAACGTTTTGGTGCTGAATCACTAGTACGGATTAGTGCTTAGTTGGGCAACTCAAATGGTGTGGAGACTGCACACGAGGTGCTCGACAAAATGCACCAGTCGATGGGATTTCTGCCCAATGTGGTGAGTTTACTACGATTTTGGGTGGTTGCGTTTGGAGGCTAATGGGGGAAGAAGATCAAGAAGAAGCTGATTGAGGCTGATGGGGTTGGCGCCATTGATGTTAATTATGGGGTTGTGAAGGTTCTTGCGAGGAAAAGAAGACACATAGGGACCAAAATAGCCTCAATGAGGCCCGAGTTTTGGTTCGGTAAAGTTAGTTAACAGGGGTATTTCTGGTATTTCGAGAACCAAATTTGAAAAAGCAAAACTACGTCGTATGGAGGCCCCTTTGTGTCTGGGACTTTATAAGCTTCCCTCCACGTTTTCAAATCTAAAGCCGAACCAACTCTGGACCTTGTTTCCCTCTTTCTCTCTGATTCGAACTCAGGTTCTCTTCGATCAGAAGCTCGTTTGAGTAATTGAAGCAGAGATTTCTCAAGTTGATCCTGAAGGAGTTCCAGGTGCTCTTCCTGGACTTCATTATTCATTTTTGTTTGATTTGCTTGCTCTGTTCTTTTCTTAAAACTTGTAGAACAATCGACACCCTCGGTCAAGATCTAGCTCCATAAGTTCGATTTATCTCAATTTTTACTTGACTTGTGTTTCCTTTCGATTTTTTTTTCATTTTTGCTGCATTTCGTTGCTCTGTTCTTAGCTGAAACTTGTAGATCGATCGACTCCTAAGTTTGAATGTTTGATGAATCACAGTTTTAATTGCTAGATTGTGTTTCATTTCGAAGTTATAGTCATTTTATGAGACTTTTGCAGCTATATTTAGCTCAGTTTTCATGGTGAGGTTTTAAGGCTTGATTTGAATTTTGCTTCAAATTACCGAAATCCGTATTGTTTGTGGAAATACATGTGCTAAATTAAGAGGTTTTTTGTGTAACTTTAGTGCGATTAAGCTTCGATTTGAAACCGATGCTTGTGATTAAGCCTAGATTGTACTGGCTGCATTTGATTAAGCCTCGGATTGATGTTTTGAACCTACAGTCTTTACACATCCGTGTTGGATCGGTCTAGAACTAGGTGTGCTTTGGTTAGGCTTCTCATAAGTTTGATGAATCTTAGTTTAATTTCTTAATTGTGTTTCATGTCGAACTCTTATTCATTTTATGATACTTTCGCAGCTTTAGTTAGCTCAGTGTTCATGGTGTGGTTTTAAGGCTTGATTTGAATTTTGCTTCAAATTACTGAAATCTATATTGTTTGTGGATATACCTGTGTTAAATTAGGAGGTTTTTGGTGTAACTTTAGTGCGATTGAGCCTAAATTTGAATTGGCTGCATCTTATTAAGCCTCTGATTGATGTTTGGCTTCTGAAATGAGGTGATAATGTTTTGAACTTACAGTGTTTACACATCTGTGTTTGATCGGTCTAGAACTAGGTGTGCAGTGTGCTTTGGTTAGGCATCTCATATAATTTGTTCTCCAAATTACTGATTCAATGTTTGGCCTTGTTACTTATAAATTGTGTATGTTGTGGTGGCTTAGATGGTTTTGATGTGATTAGAGAGATCTTCTGTCCATCAACTGGGAGGAAAATCTTCTCCAGCCTAGTGTCAAGTATTGATAAGGTAACTCTGGTTTAAGACAACAATGTGTTAATACTTGGTTTTTTTTTGTTGCAGACACCTTGTGTTAATACTTAGTTTTTTTGTTGCAGACACCTTGTTGGTATTTGTCCAATTATAAGGAGCTTGAGTTACTTGGTAATTGAATCTTAACTCTTTTAATTTGTTTTATAAACTCATCAATCCCTTGTAAAATAGTTGTTATAACATAATTAAGCACTCTATTCTTTTCTAGGTACTGGAACATATGGGGTTGTGGCTAAGTGTAAAAACAAGTTAGATGGCAAATGCTGTGCCATTAAAAAAGTTGATTTAGGTTCAACACATGACTGCTATGAATCTGCCATAAGGTAACTAAGTCAATACAATATTGTTATTTTTGCATCTGATACTCTTGTTTGGTGGTTAATAATTTATATAAAATGGTTATTTGTTTTTATGTAGTGAGGCAAGCATCTGGTCAAAGCTTGACCACCCTAATATTGTAAAATATTATGGCTGTTGGATAGAGAACCAGATATGGGGCGAAAAAGCAGAAGAAGATGGTCTCACTGATGAAAAGCAAAGACCATGTCTATACCTAAAGCTGGAAGCCTGTGATAGGTATAAATGAAAATGTAATTAGAGCAAATATGTATATATCTTCTATTACTTTTATATTTCACACTAATTCTTTTCTTTTTCTTCCTGCAGCAGTCTTGTAGACACTTGGAGGACATTGACAGCAAGGGAGACTTCCAACATCATAGAAGGAGTTGTGAAAGGGCTTCAGCATATCCATTCATTTGGATTCAGTCATGGAGACCTCTGTAAAGACAACATCTTGATTTCAAACGGAATTTCAAAAATATGTGATTTTGGAAGAGGTAATAATAGAATAATATAATTATAGAATACATTATATATAATTTATAGAGTTGTTTGCTTCTCTGTTGATCTTGTTGGCTCATATAATGTCTCTTGTTATAGCTTCTAAAGATACTCCTGATGATCAAAAGGAAGACATCTATAAGCTGGGTCTCATGATTGTGGAATTGGTAGATCCTAGTGCCGTGTCAAGTGCAAGACAAGGAATGTTCCCGAGAAGCTTCAAGAACTTGACTAGCCATCTCAAAAAAATGACAGAAGATGATCCAGACAAGAGACCTAGTGCTTCAGAACTTGGTCAAGAAATAAAAAGTTTGAAGAAGGACATAAGGGCAGCCATAAAGAAAGTGAAGAAAGGTGAAGAGCTTTGATGAATAGCAACTATCAACTATCTTCAGAACTTCAAGCAACTGTCAATCAACTTGATTACAAAAAATAGCAAGCTGATGATGAAGGCCCTTCCCAAGGCAGATGATGTGCCAGAGATAAGGCCAGAACAATTTTTGGAAGCTGATGGTTTTCTCTTTGCGTTTTGGTGTGATGTCAGCTCAATGCAAGGCCTTCTTTGATTCCACTCATGAAATATGGGAAACACAAGCACTTGCCGGCTGGCCTGCTGGAATCTTCTGGAGTACTGGATTTCATGGGGGAGGCCAGGAGCTTACTGCGTGAGTTACCGATTCTAGAAACTTTTCATTTACATACCGGTTAATATGATTAGTTTGGATAATTCTTTTGCAAAGCAGGATCCATGAAATTCGTACTTTAGCACAACATCCTCAATTGTTTAATTGTTCGTTGTTCATCTGACTTGAATACTGATAGCTCCTTTCTTACAAACTTACCATGCTGTTAAGGAAATATCAAGTGAGTTGCTACACTTACTGTTATACGCTAGTGTCCTCTGTATATTTTTATCTTAATGTTAGAATGGTAAGTCGGTTGTTTCCAAGTAAATCACCAGTTATTACCAAGTATCTGATCAGATACTTGATTCCCAAGTCAATGTGGTTCTTCGTGAATTTAAAGAATGTGATCAGAAAATTTGATTCTATATATTTAGCAGTGTTGATCCTTCAAGCTACAATAGATGTATTTCTTTACAAGGCAACCAATAAATAAGAACTTCTTGGTGACACCATAACACCTCGTCGTCATCGGCAAAGGGTTGGCTTTGGTCATCAGTTTCACATAGGAAAATTAACCTTACAATCACTCCCTTCAATACAGCTTATTAGCCTACTGGCAATTAGAGTGCTTCACCAAGATCGACAATAGTCGCATGGTAACTACATAATAGTCCTCCATCGGACATTGGACATA